>JANBXA010000332.1:0-11422 GCA_030556225.1 Cricetiscus sungorus
AAAAAGGAGTTGCTTTGAGGAGTGCCAATTTCTATACTTATCTGTGGGTACAAGAACCTGTATTTAGACTATTTGGTTACATTTTGCTTTGGTTTAGGGAAATGGAAGTATTAATTATTTTCTATTCTCTGGTTCATGATTTCTCTGGACAAGATTAGCTCTCTAGGTTTACATTACCAGACAGGTAATATTTTGTTCAAAACAAAAGGGCAATTAATGCATTACTGCAGTATCTTGATTGATTGATGTTGCACAAAGAGAACTAAAGTGGTTCTTGAGGAAACTTTAAAGAAGAGTAGAAAGAAGGCCACTGGAGTGAGTTGTGCACCCCCTGTGGCCATAGTATCTGAATCTAGCTGGATAGTGGAGGGCATGTACTAGATATGTCTTTCAATATTTCCTCATTCATCTGGTGTTTCTACTGATAACTAAATGTTTAGCTGGTTTAGAAAATTGTTAATGTCCTCAGTTACCCAGTAAACTAAGCTAAGAGAGTGAGGATTTAAAGATTGATTTAATTAAGTAAATTTGCACAAACATCCCTACCACTTTCAATAAAATTGGGATCACCTTACAAAAAATAGACTTTTAATATTTTGAGTTTTTTTTCTATTATTCCTTTTAATGCTCACAAGTTTAGAATTGAAGTAAAATACTCTGTTTATTTCTAAATTTAGGAAGCTGGCAGACCTACTCACTCTATCTCTACTTTGACTTTATACTAAATGTTTTGAAATGATTAACCGGAGTGGGAGGGGTAATGGGATGGGAAGGTAGTTTGGGGTATGAGAGGGAGGGTGGAAGGGAGATAGGTGGTGAGGGAGTGAGAGGGAACTGTGATCAATATATAAAATAAGAAATAAAGAAAAATAACAAGAAAAGTTCTCAAAATCTTTAAAATATAGTAAAAAGTTTAAAAAGTCAACTAATATTTAAGAAGAAAACAAAAAGTGGAATAAAAGCAAACAAAAAGAAACACTTCACTCCTCCACATTCTCATCATCTCCATCCCCTCTTCATTAGTCATCGTGGAACTGGGAGCTGCTCCATGTCATGCAGTATACCCTTTATCCAAACAACTTTACTTTCAAATGTTCATGGTGAAATGTGTTGCTGGTCACTTTCACCGCCTCTGGCTTCTGGAAGACTGTCAACACTGGACCCTTATCGATACCCTTTTTATATATCCTGCTTTTACCATGTGTCTTGGGAATCCTGAGGAAATGAAACTGCAGAAGTAGTCCCTCTACATGCTTTAGCATTTCATAAGTGGAATAGATGTTGGAGTGTCAATTCAAAGCCCTGAATGTGTTTCTTTGCTTGGTAGCTAAAATGTCAATAAGAGCCCCAGGAATCACCCCCCATTAGGTGAGTGGCAGAGCCAGAACTCTTCCACTCCTGTGATGAAGGGTAGGGACAGATATCCAAATTTGGTGGAGGACAGTTCATCGAAGAAATACAGGTTCAAGCTGCTGCTGGTGGGCATGTCTGTGTCTGTGGTCCTGCTGCAGCTGGGATTTGTGTTGGTGTCTATATCCTCTGTTACCAAAGGGTGCCATACAAACCACATATTGAATCATGCTTTGAAATGTGAGGCCCCTGCTGAGTTGCCCCCACCCCTCACTGGCTAGGGGAGAGCTGTAGTCTCCTTATATTAGAGCATATCTCTTCCCTTATCAGTCATAGCATAGCTGATTCCCAATGACCATGGCACAGAAGAGCCACTCTGCTTTTCATATTAGCTGCTTTTGGTAAATGCATAAATTTGAATTATCATCTGATACATTTATAACCTTAGAGGCGATTCCTGAGTTTTGATTTTCTAGATGATACTGTCACCTGTATCATCTCACATGAAAAGTCATAAGCCTACATTCCTTTTCATCCCCATTTCTTCTTCTATATGCCCCCTTTGTGTCATTTCTGTTATCCCCTCATAAGCATCATAACAATCATTTATTTTTTATTTGATATATTGTGGGTTGAATACAGAACCTTGAGCATGGTAGTCAAGCACTATATAAATGAGCTATGGGATTGATTTGACATTTTTCCTTTTAAAATATAATTAGAATCTCATGTTTTAAAGTTGTTCATTAATATATGTACAAACATGTATGGATCTCATTGATAAAATGTATGTGGGAAGTTTGCAACAACAGAAAGAACTTCTTTGAAGTATGTCAGATGGTTAAGATTTATCTCTTAGCTTCTTTTCCAGATTTTGAATAAAATATTTTGATAAAAGCAACACAATGAGTCACTCACACAATTAATACATACGCCTTATAATTTAGGAGTGGGAAGATAGGATATAGTGGTACTTTCTAGTTTGGAGGTGTTGATTTTACATGTTACATAGAAGAAAGGGAGAGATGGGATTATGAGTAAAAATATTACAACCTTAAGACAAATCTAAGCAGTGTTTCAGACTGTATAACAATGCATAAATTGTTTGTGCTGAGTAAACAAATGATCAGTATAATTGTGCAAATTTGTCTGTACTTTTGTTCATTTACAAATAGTTTGAATAAGTAGTGAGCCTATTAGAGATATTAATTTTGAAAAGTGTATCTTAAATGAGGTATATTCTACCTGTGAGAAATAATTTGACTTTTGAGAACTATCTTCAGTAATGAAAACTCAGGGGGAGAAGGAATGAAGGTGGGAAGAAATTGTTACTGCTCTAGGCACTTTATACTTACATCCTGAGACATTGATATTCACTTAGTCATGAATTTGGGGTCACAAAGAGCAAATATTTACTGCCAGTATAGTATGACTCTTGGAAAGCTAATTAGTATCTTAAAGATCCCATCTATAAAGTGGGAATTGTGACTGTTTTTATTATGTGGGATTCTGAATAAGTTAAAGCAGAATATATTGTTTTATTCAGTATGAAAGACTGGTCATATTTTGCCAAAGAGATCAAAATATTTTAAAACAGTGGAAATATTGACTATTTCTTAAGCCCTCAGGTATTTCAATCCACAAATACAAGCAATTTATTAAAATTAAAAAAACATTTTACCGAGAATAAAGACAAATGCCTTTTATTAATTATTTTTTGAAAATTAGATTTTTTATTGAACAAAGTTAATTTGTTAATAATTAATATCTAACATTATATAATCTCCTTTAATGTATTTTGAAGCACATTTTACATAAGTATAATGACCCTGTAATGGAGCTACCAATGAGGAATATAGGTCTTGTCTAGAGACCTAGTATCTGCAAACATTTGAAGCTTTATGTAATGGCAAATAATCAACAAAGTGAATTTTATGATTTTTAGCTATTTTTTAACTGTTGACATTTTAGACTGGATTTTATGAAGTATTCCAGGATATTCTAAAACTGATAAATCTCCTGCTTCAGCATCTGGAGTATTATGGTAAGAGGTTTTCACACTCAATAATCATGGATTCTAATTCATTCATTATAAATTACTCTATAAAATTGTATACTACAATAACACACTATTTTCAGATTCATTATTACACTGCCATTTAATTTTTCTGTACTGTGGAAATTAGACTATACATTGTGTCTAGTTATTCTGAAGTTATGTAGAAATACACTCATTACTACTACGGCCAGCACCACTACCACAAAAGCCACCAATTGTGCCCTCCAAAGCAATACAAAGAAATTTCTTTTATACCTAGACAATCATATACACACCAACAGCAATATCAGATGTACTAATATCAACAACACTGCCATCACCACCACCGACACCAACATGACCATCACCTGCCACAGCCACAGAAAAATCACCACCAGATAGTGATATGAAAAATGACTGTCCAATTAGTAAACTTCTTATTGAAAATATTTTAGAAATGATCACTTTGCTATGACTACTAGGAAGCACATTTATTCTTGTAGCTGTGTACTTAAGTAGATAGAAGTCATTTTTTTTTTGCCTGAAAAACATCAAATTAGCCTTTCTTTTATATATATTTTATTAAGGTAATTTTATACTTTCAATATATTTTAATTATATACTTCCCCTTGGCCAAGTCCATCAAGACAACCTGCCTTTTCCTAACTACCCAACTTTAATACTTTTAAAATACAAACCAAAAACCTTAAAGGAGAAGAACTCCCGAACCTAGAAAACAAAATACAACAATAGCATCTTGTTCACATAGGCTGTTTGTGGATTAGTGGTTTGACACCTTGTATCACTTCTGTTACTGACGAAGATTAGCTAGGGGGTGTTGCTTTGTCTAACTATTGGATGAAGGCTCTAGGATGACATATAAGGTAGTGATCAATCTCATTATCAGGGAAGGGCATTAAAGGTAGCCTCTCCACTATTGCTTAGAATGTTAGTAGGGGTCAACCTTGTAAATCTCTGGACATTTTCCTAGTGCCAGATTCTCTTTAAACCTATAATGGATCCCTCACTTGAGAAGTCTCTATTTTGTTCTGTATACCACATTGAATTGGAGTACTTGGTGTTTTGGCCACTAAATTCATAAGCTCTTTGTATATTGTGAAAATCAACCCTGTCAGCTGTGGGGTGGTGAATATTTTTTCCCATTCTGTTGGCTGCAGTTTTGTTTTGTTGAATATATCCTTTGCCTTACAAAAGTCTCAGTTAGAGGACCTCCCATTTATTAATTATCCATCTCAGTGTCTGTGCTAATGATGTAGTTAGGCAAGCAGTTGTAATAATTATTAAGGATACTTCCACATCTTTTCTAAGAGGTTAGTGTGACTGGATTTGTCCGTTGAGGCTCTTTGATTCATTTGGAGTTAAGTTTTGTGCATGGTGATAGATATGGATTATCTGCTGTTCTATAACCAATTCAGTGAAGACAGCACCCATTTGTAGAAGATGTTTTCATTTTTTCCATTGTATAATTTTGGTTTTTTCTCAAAATCAATTCTTCATGGGTAGGTGGTTACTATTAGTTTTCAATTTGAATCCATTGGATTATGTTATTTATGGGCCAAAACAAGGATGTTTTAGACTATAGCTTATAATAGAGCTTTAAGACATGGATGGTGGAGGTATTCAAGAAATTTTTTTATTTATGGTTGTTTTGGTATTGAGTTTGATAATCCATATAGAAATTGAGGATTCTTCTTTAAAGGTCTGTGAAGAATATGGGGATGATGAGGATAAAATTGTATATTATTTTGTAAGATTAAAATTTAGTATGTGATATGCCTAGTCAAGACCATGAAAGATCTTTCCATTTTCTCGTATTTTTTTATTTTTTTTTTAAAGACTCAAAGTATTTATTTTATATATATTTCTTTCACTTGTTTGGGTAGCATTACCACAAGGTATGTTATGTTAGGTTGGATTAAAAAGGGTGACATTTTTCTGAATTTTTTAGCCCCTTTATTGTGTAGATAGTAGGGCTACTGATTTTTTTTTTGAATAAATTATGCTAATTGCTGAATGTATTTATCAACTGTAGGAATTTCTTGTTAGAGTTAAATGTATAAGTAAAATCAATATCATAAATAGATGATCTTTCCAATTTTGTATCTTGATCTGTTTATTGCGCTAGCTAGAACTACAACTAAAATATTGAAGGATATGGAAAGGGTGGCAGACTTTTCTTGTTCCTGATTTTAGAGGAATCCCTCTGAGTTTCTCTCCCCTTTTAGTGTGATGTTGGATGTTGTTTTGCTTTATATTGCTTTGTATTACATTTAGGTATGTTCACGCGTATCCTAGATAATTATCATGACAACAGGTGTTGGATTTTGTAAATGACTTTATAACTAGTGAAAATGATTTCAGTGGTTTTAAGTATATGAATAATGATAGATTATATGTCATATCATTCTGGATCCCTGGGATGAAGCCTATGATAGATTGATTATTTGATGTGTCTTCGATTTAATTTGCCAGTATTTTATTGAGAATTTTTGCTTCAATGTTATGAACGATATTGGTCTGTAGTTCATTCTTAGTTGTGTCTTAGGTGGCTAGCAATTACAAGGTAATTGTAGTTCATGAAAAAAAAATTTGGAAATGAACTCTTCTATCTATTGCATGGATCACTGTGAGGAGTATTGGTTTTAGCTGTTCCTTTAATTACTTTGTAAAATCTCCTCACACTAAAACCCTCTTGCTTTGGGCATTTTTTTGGTTGGGAGAATTTTTGCTGACTGCTTTTTTATTTAATTTGGGTTATATTTGTGAAATTGCTTATTATTTTGATTTAATTTTGGTAAGTGATGTTATCGATAAAATTGTCTTTTAAAGTGTTGAATTTGTAAAAGATAAAATGATAAATATTTTTGATACTTTACTCAGTGTCTGGTGTATGTTCTTCATTTCTGATTTTCTTAATTTGCATGTTATCTCTGTTTTTTATTGGGTTGGATAAAGTTTTGTCTAACTTGTTGATTATGGAAGAAAAAATGTTAATTGATAAAGTATAGGGTTAGGGAATGTTGTTTTTATTTATTGAATTTAGGAAGTATTTTTCTTTTCTTTCTATCTATCTTTCTTCTTTCTTTCTTCTTTCTTTCTTTTCTTTCTTTCTTTCTTTTTCTTTCTTTCTTGCTCCCAAGAATGGTGAAATAGTGATTGTTAATTTCATGAGTTTTGTAGGTTTTCTAAAGTTTGTGGGATATTTAATTAATATTATGAGGTTTGCTATTTTTTTAATATGTAGTAATTAGAGAAGGTTTTTGTGGAGCTGAGAAGAAAGTATATTCTTTGTGTTTGAATGGAATGTTGTATTGATGTCTGTTGAAACATAATTGTGTTATAACTTTTATTGGTTCTTTCATTTGTTTTGTTAAGTTTACTTGTGGTGTTGAAGTGGCCTACTATAAAAGAGGAGTGTGATTTGAGGTTTAGAGCTTTTATGAACATGAGAACTTGAAAGGAGCATAAATTTCAGAATGGGACTTCCCCGTCCTGATTCTTTGAGAAATGACCCTCTTCATTTTTTGATTGATGTTAGTTTGAAGTTAATTTGGTAGTAGGATGATAGCTACACCAGATTGTTGATGGGTCATTTGATTGGAAGATATTAAACCTATCCGGTAATATTTTGTCTTGAAGTGAGGTATGTTGCTTTAGGTATGGATTACTGTCTTATACATTCTGTTAGACTGTATTTTTTATTAAAAAGGTGATGAGATCATTAATATTGAGGTAAATTAAGACATTGATTGTTAATTCTTGTTTGTGTTGGATTTGGCGATCGTAGGGTATTGTTTGTGGATTTACTCCACTTTTTTGCTTTGGCATTTGATAAGATGGGATATTATTGGGTTTTGTTTTGTTTTTTTTTCAGAGTATAACATCTTTCATTATAATTTAGTAATTTCAATAAGTATTTTTTAAATTTGGTTTTGTAGGGAATATTCTTGTTTTTCCATATATAATGATTGAAAAGCTTTGCTGGATGGTGTTGTCTGGCATTGGAGGTCTGGCATTGGCAAGTTGTTTAGACATCATCTATTCAGGACCTGGTTTAGTGTTTCATGCAGAAGTCAAGTATAATTTTGATAGTTTGCCTTTATAGGTTACTGGGCTTTTTTCCTTTGTGTTTAACTTTAAATTCTTTCTTTATTCTGTTTATTTGGTGTTTGATTATTATGTGGAAAGGGAATTTGTGTAGTTATTAGGTGTTTCAAAGTTGTAAATTATTGTATGTCTTTTTCAGGACTGGAAAGTTTCTTTCTATAATTTTGTTGGATATGTTTTTGTGCCTTTGGGTTGTGTTATAATTATTATTAGGTTAATTTTTTAAGTGTCTATATTTCATGGATACTTTGTGTTAGGGATTTGTTGGACTGAAAATTTTTTTGTGATCTTCAGTGCCTGAGAGTCTTTTTATCTTTTGTATTTGATGGATATGCTTGTATCTGTATCTGTAGTTCCTGATATTTTACCCAGTATTTCTTTTTCCAGCATTCTCTCAGACTATGTGTGTGTCTGAGTATGTGAACGTTCAGTGTGAGTGTGTGTGTGTGTGTGGTGTGTGTATGTGTGTGTGTGTTTGCCCTCTATTTCAGCTTTCAAACTTTGCACTGTTTGAATTGTTTCTTGCAATTTTTGGTTTGTTTTCTTCCATTTTTCTTTTAAAGGATTTTTTTTAGGTTTTATCATCTTCATGAAGTTGTTTATAAGGTTGGTCTTTTCTCTGCTTCATCTGTGCTAGAATGTTCATATTTTGCTGGTGTAAAGTCCCTAGACTCTAGAATCATATGTTTTTTAGTTGTTGAATGTGTAGAATGTATCCATCTCATTAGTGGGTGAAAGGGGGCTTCCTCCGCCAGTTATGCATCAAGGTTGCCCTCCTCCAGTGGAGATGCCAACAGAACGGGTCTCTAGATTGGTGAAGTTGTGGATCTGAGACACTTCAGTGAGTGGAGGTGGTACTGACACGCGATGTTTGAGCACCTCTTTGAAGGTTTGTCCTTAGGATCTAGGAAACCTCCCACAGACACTAGGCCAGGAGATCCCAAACCGGGAAATAGAAATTGGACTGAGCACAGCAGTATCACAGAATATGCTATATGTATGTTTTTATATATTTTCTAATCTTTTAATTGTACCATAAAATGTAAATAATAAATAATACAAGATAATAAGCATTACTAAGCATATCTTTGAAAAGTGCTAAATGGATTGGGGCAGATAATAATGTTGAATAGGTGGTTAATTTTATTAAATTTGTGAAGTAGTGGGAATGGAAATTCGAACAGGAATATTGCACCTGTACAATTTGGGATACATGACACAGATGTTTTAAAAAAGAAATCCCTAAAATATGAGTTATTGTATCGTTATTATAGAAAATTAATATATTAAGTATTGATATTGAATTTGTTAAATGAATTTAAAGTACATTCTTATGGGATTGGTATTTAGGAGAAAAAGACATAAAATGGGGAAATTTTTCAAACTATTCTGTTTTTGTAAGGTGTTCTGGATTTAGGTTGCTGGTTAATTCTCTCAAACACACTTGTTTTGACTGTTTTTGAGATGGCTAACTGTTCTGGCTTAATGTATGTTGATAGAAGTTCATAGACATATAGTGTTGTTTGTATATGGATAGAGAGGAGATTTAATGAGAGGTAGAGGAAGTAGGATGCCATGCTTGAGACAAGCCTTTAGACATGTCTAGGATAGAATCATTAACTGATAGGACCATCCCAAAAATCAACACATGTTGATAAAGACACCATTTAAGTAAATCAAAGTGAGGAATAATCAGGAGAAGAGGTATAAAAGAGAAAAAGTTATACGATGTTTTTTATAAAAGTTAGAGCCAACTTCAAGGGAAGGAAGTAGCCTGGTATCCCATATTAGTCATTAATCAATAAAATGATCCTTACCACTTGTCCTCAGCTACAAAATCACAAAACTAGTTTCACATACTCAGGTCATTTACTATCTTTTTTTTTTTTTTTTTGTGTGGTGTGTGTGTGTGTGTGCCACATTTTTAGGTAAATGCGTGGATAATAAAAAGGTTACATTGTCTGAGAAAATGGATCCAGAATGTCAATGCTACAAGTTCTTTCCATTTTCTGTTGTGGGCTCCCAGTTTTAAGGTGAGAGTATAAAAAGGGAAGAACTGGAAGGGGAGGGAAGCTTACCAAGCAGAAACTGACACCTATTGTAGTGGGATATTTACGCTGCTTTGTGGCACTGACCACACCCATTGAGGGGTGGAGCCAGGGGGGTAAGTGACTGTGGAGTTGAGCCTCAGGAGGAGGCGGAGAAAAAGCTTTTCTGGGGGACACAGCATCAGCGTGATAAGGATGTATTGATCCCCAGAATGGAAAACCAGGATATGTGGTTAGTTGGTGGTAGGGGTTTTGCATTTGTATCTACAGGAGAAGAAAAGCTGTGGATACCATCTAAGAATCAAGATCCGGTGATCAAGAGTAAATTTAATGAAGAGAAATGACAAATATCAATATATAAGGTCATGAGATGTGTGGAAACTTCTCAAAGGAGGGGAAGTGTTTGTTTGTCTTAAGGAAAAGCAGAGAACACCCCATCTTCAAACAACCAAAGGACACTAAACATGTAGGTACCCTACAGAAGAAAAGAAGACAGCTCTCGAGAAAGAATCACTTAATGAAGAGGAATGGATTTATGGTATAAAAATATTAAGTTAGTAAACTTTTCTATATGAAATATTTTCTTTTACTTACCTAATATTTCTGTAGTACCGATTATGTAAGCAATGTGCTTGGAGTTGGATTTGGCTTCTTTAAAAGCATGTTGTTAAGATTAAATTTAGAGTTTTTGCCTTATATCAAGAAGCCAATTGGTGTAAGGAGAAGAAAATAAAATCGAAGGGACTCATTCACTTATTCACAATTTTCTGTCTGAAATCCCTAATTTTCTCATTTACATTTTAATGCTTACTGTTGCCTTGACCTAATGCATACCGTGAAATTAAAAATTTTACTTGATATTGATATTGATATTGAGAGTAAATTTTCACAAGGATTAACATTAAACAGCAATCTTTTGAAACTCTGGAAAGGAGATGGGCCCAATTGGACATTTCACTGGACTCAACCCGTTGTACTCAAGCTTTAAATATTTTTAGACTAAAAGGGGAATTGTAGTGGGATATTACTGTGCAATCTGCTTCTTGTGGCACTGACCACACCATTGAGGGGTGGAGCCAGGGGCAGAAGTGAGTGGAGTTTAGGCCTGTGGAGGAGGCGGAGGAAAGCTTTTGAGGAAAAGAGAGGAGCATCAGTTTTTACTGCTGTGTTATTGTTGTGTCGTGAGTTGTTTCTCTTCCCTTAATAAACATCTATCCGACCTATTTGTTTATCCGGAACCTTATTGAACAAAGCAATAACCTATCTTTTTTTAAAATTAATTTTATTTAAATTAAAACTATCTTATGTTACATATGCTATATGCTATCCCTCTCCATCCTTTCCTCTCATTCCCACCACTGTTTCCTGATCAGAACCACCATCCACTTCTCAGTGAGTGTGAGGCCTTTTATGGGGGATCATCAAAGTCTTTCCTAAATTTTTTTTTCTATGGAGTAACAAGAGATTGAATGAGAAAGAGCGGGGTGTGTGTGTGTGTGTGTGTTAAAAGTTTGATAGGTAATATATCAATCACTTTCATTTCAGTGTATATGAATGCCAATGTCTATAGAAGAGGAAATTCTGACTCTAAGCTCTGCTTGGGAAACGTGTGGTTGTAGGGATGTGGAAGCTGAAAGACGAGACCTCACTCTGGGTAGTATGATTTGGTTGGAAGAGAATGGGAATTGTATCAGGACCTAGCATCAGAATCTGCTGTGTATGTATGGAAGGAGTGTTGATCTATGGGGTGTGCAAGAGACACACTGGACCATTATGCAGCTTTCCTCCTTGCCCTCAGCCCTTCTGTTTTTACCAAGTATCCCCCTCCCCCTTCTCTTACTCTCCCTCTTCCTCTCCT
>JANBXA010000333.1:0-15380 GCA_030556225.1 Cricetiscus sungorus
CTGTGTGCTTTTTACATGGCTTTTCTTTACATGGCCTTTTTCTTACTGTATTTCTTCTACTTCTATTTTTTTTATTTTTTGAGACAGGGTTTCTCTGTGTGTAACTTTAACTGCCCTGGAATTCTCTGTACACCAGGTTTCTTGAAATCACAGAGATCTGCTTTCCTCTGCCTCCCGAGTGCTGGAATTAAAGGTGTGCCACCACACCCAGCTACTCTTTCTTTCTATTTTTAAAAACCACTTTATCCTGTTACCTTTTTCTCTCCAAGCCTATGTATATTTTAAAACACCTGTAAACCTTTAGAGGTTTCTCTTTATCTGAATCTGTCTTTACTGTAAATATTTGTCTTTTTCTGGCCACAAGTGTTTTATCCACTAAACAACATTGTTAAAATTCAAATCCACAGCTGTAATAGCTATGGTTTGTCCAAGATGGAGGGGCTATATTTACCACCAGCACTGAGAGCTGTGCTCACCACTTTGGTCTATGCTGCCATCGAGCAGCATGCTGCCGGCTTGGGATGTGGTCATTGCCATTCCAGCTCTTGTACACACACCATTAATTTGTTAGCAGGGTTTGCTGTTTATGATGAGTCAGGAAACCCCCTTTAAAGGAGCCACGATGAGTCTCTGATGGGTCTCTAACAAAAGCAGAGCCCAACTAAGAAAAATGCTGCTACCAAGAAGCTTTGCTTGTCTCTGTTCTTTTGTTTCTAAAAACCCCCCCTTTTAAGCTTTTTGTTAAGTTTTAAGTGAAAGTTTTTTGGGCCGTTGTAACTGCCATTTTGACATGAGTAATCTTCCAACCAGCCAGGTCCCACAGCTGCACCAGCCCCCCAAATAACAACACAGAGACACTGTATTAGATATAAAGCTATTGACCAGTTACTAGCATTTCTATATTGGCTGCTCTGTCTTGATTATTAACCTATTTCTATCAATCTAAGTATTTACACATAGTCTTATCTTACCGAGAAGAGGGTCCAGACCTTCTTCTCAATTGTCCCACATCTTGACTTTCCTACTACATCTCCCCAGAATCCTCCTTTGTCCCTGTCCTGCCTATCTTGCTTTCCTGTTGGCCAACAGTGCTTTATTCATTATAAATAGAGAAACAGAATTACAGAATGACATCTCCCATCAGGTGAATTGCAGTGGGGAGGCAGGGAGGGGATCATTGCAGGGACAGGGAACCCCTTAGTCTTCATGGGTTTCTCTTTATACTTTTTCTGAGGGAAGGCAGTAGGGCATTCTCAAATCAGTCCCTGAGAGATGGCCGCTCAGCATTTTTCTGTTCTCAGACTTCCTGAAGAGCCTGCAGCCCTACCTGTTTTCTCCTTTGTAGAAGCTCCTCAGCTCCACTCTGGCCCGCTGCCGTAGGGATGGTTGGAAACGCAGCCTAAACGTGGGAGACATCAGAGAGTGGCGAGCCTCATCAGATCCATGTGCTCCCGTGCACCCAGCTCTGGGGAGACAGGAGGATTGGCAGAGAGTAATGAGAGGGCTGCAGTCTAGGTTGGGGACTGGTGAAGCTAGCAAGGAGTCAGGGCTCTCATGAATGCTCCCTTATGGGCTGAATACTGGGAAAGGCTAGTTTGCTGGTTGGGGGGTCCTTTTGCAGGTTAGGCATTATATCAGGGAAGAGTAGCTTCCATCCCCATGCTCCAAGACAACTGTCTAGGAAAGCAATTGGTGGGGACCCATGTCCTGTGCTGTTCTGTTCCTCCCTAGGGGGACCTTGGTTGGTGACGAGCTGGTCTCTAGCTTCCCTCTGCCTTGGAGGCAGTGGAAGGTCACTGCACTGGGGAGGTGGGGCCAGACTGTCTGGGTCACAGAGCCTTAGTTGTCTTGGGGAGCAGAGGTAAGCGGTAGAGAAGGGTTGGCCTGTTTCCATCTCTCCCTACAACTGATTAATCAACTTTTAGGTTTTAATAAGTCAGTAGTCCAGATGTTTTATTGTATGCTACAAATGTTAATTATCTCCCTAATTACTTATTAGCCAGCGTGCTGGCCCCAGGAAGCCCAGCCAAATGAGTCCAAAGCTTCCAAAAGGAGGTAGATTGACTAATGGTGTCTTCTGGCAGTGGATTCCAGAGATTTCTCATTGCAGTATGGATTATTCCCAACAGCTGTTTGAGAGGGAGCCCCAGTGTCCTCTACACTGGGGACCTCTATCCATTAAGTGCTGGGAGAGCCCCGGGGATGGACTGACATTGACCATACTGATCACTAGTGGTTGTGATTCAACAGCTCTCATGCATGACGGGACATTGAGGGTCCAGGAGGGGCTGGTGAGATGCTGGTTCTGGTTCAGGTCTGGGAGGAAAAGACACTTCCAGCGTCTGGAGGCTCCCTAGGCCTCGTTCCTCACACCCTTCTCCTCAGCTGCACCCCTGGGCATCTCATCTGATCCAGGGGCCAGACTACTGCACAGGAAACTTGCCCAAGCCAAGTCTTTGGTGAATGGTGGCTCTTCCCAGGGCCCATGACAGTAGGATTGTGACTTACTCCAATGCCCAGATTTGAACCTTGACAATGGCTGTGTCCTGGTGCTCAGTTCCAGCTACACTATTTAGCATTGACCACCCTTCCATCAGGAAGTCCGTATGGGCTGGCAGCGTGAGTGGTGGGTGGTGGTGGTGGGGGTGGATAGCTCAGTTGATGGGAAAGTATTTGCCTTGCATGCATGAGTGACTGTTGGATTACTACTGTCTACACAAGATGCTGGGTGCAGTGGTGCATGAAAGGAGGGGGAAAATGGAAAATCTCTGGGGCTTATTAGCCAGTTTGCTAGTCTAACTGGTCTCCGGGCTAGTGACGGATTCAAAGGAGGTGGTGGGCGGGCATAATGGCATAATGTCATTCTGTAAATATGTTCCTCTTATTGGTTAATGAATAAAGTGCTGCTGGCTAATTGGAAAGCAAGAAAGGTGGGACTGGGAGACAAGGAGGATTCGGGAAGTAGTGAGGAGGGGTCAACATGGAGAACTGGAGAGAGCAGGTAGCCCCTCTCTCTGGTAAGAATGAGATCACGTGGAAATACTTAGATTAATAGAAATGGGTTAATATTTAAGACAAAGCTAGCCAGTAAGAAACACATTAAGCCAACAGCTTTATATCTAATACAGCGTCTCTGTGTGTTATTTGGGTCTGGCGTGGCAGTGGGCTCAGGCCAGTGGGAAAACTGCTCCTATCAGTGGCATTCCTGAGAGTGACATTCAAGATTCTTCTCCAGCTTCTACACATCCACAATGCACCCCCACACATGTATGCACATGCACTACACACCCTCACGCACACTCCAGGACCCAGTATGAGGAATGGCAGTGGAGAGCTTGTGGAAAGGGTAGGTATCTACTCCCCTCTCCCCCGCCCCCGCCCAGTTGCAGAGACATTCTTCAGGAGGCCATCTGCTCTGGAGGGACCTGCTTGTCATCTCCCTGGGAGCCCTACACCAGTCCCCACTGCAGCAAATGCTTGCTTCTTGTTTCCCTCCTTTGTGACCCCTTTGCTATTCCCGAGGATTAAAAATAGACCCCATGTGGAGTAAAACAGATGGGTGTAGTCATTGATCCAAGAAGCAGTTTGGCAGTTTTTACAGAAAATCATGACCTATTTTTTCCCTGCTGTTGAGGTGCATGATTTCTGTGTAACCCATGAAGCGTGATGCATCTGTTTCTCTAGCTTCCCTGTGACTCTGACAGAGAAGAGCTGGGCCTGTGTTTCTGAGAATCCTTGCAGCACCTGGTCCCTCGGTATGTTCATCCATCTATTCATTCATTAATTTATTCTCCAATCCATCCATCCATCCATCCATCCATCCATCCATCCATCCATCTATTCATCCATCATCTATCATCCATCTATCCGTCATCTATCATCCATCCATCCACCCATCCATCTATTCATCCATCATCTATCATCCATCTATCCATTCATCTATCATCCATCCATTCATCCCATCCATCCATCCATCCATCCATCCATCCGTCCGTCCATCCATCCATCATCCATCCATCCATCATCCTGGGAATTGTCTGAGAGGCCTTCAGTGATGCAGATTCCTGGGGACAAATTCCAGGCTCCCAGTATTTCTTGCAGGTCTGGCAGAGTCCCAGGAGTCTTATATGACAATCTTAGCAGGATCTGGACTCCTCTGAGAGACAAGTCTTTGTGCATATGTGAATGAGTCTGTAGATTGAGTTAGTTGGAGTGGGCACCCCTTGGGTAGCGGTTCAATGAATTAAATGGAGGAAACAAATGGAACCCTGCCACCCATCTCTCCCTGCTTTGACTATACATGCAGCCTGAGCAGCTGCCTCACTCTGTTGTTTCCATGCTGGGCTCATCCTTTACATTTCAGGTCAAAATAAGCCTTTCTTCCTGAAGCTGCTGCTCTAGCCTGTAAGGTTGCCCAATGTTGCCACCACATTATGGTGGCAATTTACTTAGGCTAAAAGGGGGTTTACTGAAACCTGATGTAATGCTAAGGATGATGAAAAGAGAACACAGAGTGACACTGAGATGTCCTAGAGGGGCCAGATTTACAGAGTGAGATAATTAATGGTGGAAGTCTGGGGTGGGGGGGTTACATAAGACTTGTCTAATGAGGACAATTTCTGTTTTGCAAGTTTGAGAGGCACTTGAGATGGCGTTGTTGGTGATTGTTTAATAATGCCAGATAGCAACTTAAATGGAACATTTAAGAATTGTTAGAACTCTGGGGCTGGAGGGAGCATTCAGCATAAGAGCACCTTGCAGAGGACCTGGGTTTTAGTCTCATCACCTACGTGACAGCCCATAACCACCCACAACTCCAAATAAAAGAATCTGACAACCTCTTCTAGCCTCTGAACGGCATACATGTTGTGCAAATACATCATGCAGACAACATAGATATACAATGAAAGTTAACACAAAAGGATGGTTAGGATGGTGAAACACATGTTACATATTCAACATGATCTAAAACTTAACTCTAAATGTTAAAAGAAACAAAACTCCAGGTCTGTCTCCTAAGAACTTTGAGGCTGGGGAAGCTGTCAAGCTTCTCTGGAAGATATGTGTGTTCATGTAAGTTAGGATGGATGGGAGTTAGCAGAAGACACTAGGAGAAACCATCGTTTATAAATGCTCAAGTGTAAGTGTGTGGCTGAAATGTGTGCTTCTCTCTATGCTGCTGAGTTCTGAGGGGGCTTTATCTGATGTGGTTTGTTCCCTCCAACTCTGTGCCGGTTTTTAATCTCTCCAAGGACCTTTGAGAGAGACACATTTTTAATCTTCATAAGATCTAGTTTGTCACTTTCATTTGTGGATTCTCTGTGTCTGTCTCTCTGTCTCTCTGTCTCTCTTGGTCTCTGCCCCAGTTGCTCTAAGTACTCAACATTTGCTCAACAAGCTGTTGTCCCTTCACTTAAATGCTTTGACCGTGCCCACCATCAGCTGTGTGTACCTGTGGATTTATTTCTGGGATGGATGTTTTGTTCTATCCTTGTGTGTCCATCTCTTATCATCCCACATAGCCTTGGATATGGTAGTTGGGCAACGGAATTGAAATTGGGCAGATCAATACCTTATAATGTATTTAGTTTTCAAAATTGTTTCAGTGACTCTAGATCCTTTGTTTTCCAGAATACACATTAAAACCATCTACAGACAGAGCTGCTTGGATCCTCCCAGGAATCACCTCAGTCTCTTTTCTCAAGTGACAGATCAATGTTGTCTTTTTTTGCTGTGTTTAGCTTCCCCATCTATGGACATAGTATGTCTCTCCATTTATTTGATCTTTGATCTCCTTCCCCATGTGGTGTTTGTGTTTTATTCCTTAAGTCCCAAGTGAGGTTCGTTATATTTACATCAAAACACTTAATATTTAAGTGACTGCATGTACTCTTTCAAAGACCAAACCTGTGAGGCTAACTGATAAAATGTTGCATGCTTTGGGCTTGGGATTTGGCTTGCCAAGAAAGCTAATTCCAAGTGTAGGTTTACTTTTAAAATGGAAGGACTTTTATTTTACATGTGGACTGTTTTCCCTCTGTTGTATGTTCTGGCACTATATGTCTGCAGTGCCGGCAGAAGTCAGAATGGCTCTAGATCCCCCGAATTGAGAGTGAGATGACTATGGAGCCAACATACGGGCGCTGAGTAGAGACTGGGTTCTCTGCAAAGAGCAACAAAGTGCTCTTAATCCCAGAACCAGCTCTGAGCCCCGATCCATTTTAAAAACATATTTTTTGGGGGCTGGCCAAGGTCTTATTGTGTAACCCTGGATGGCCTTGAGCTTACTACATAGTACCAGGCTCTTCTATAAACCTCAAAATTTGCTCACCATTAAAGGTGTGCACCACCATGACTGGCTTCAATTCACAGCTTTGGTTTCATTCTTGGCATTAGAATCATAGTGAAATTATGATGTTGAACTCCAGCTTTTGAATTCATCATAATTAATATTACTGTATGTGAATACATTGTAACTATATTACTTTACAGTGAGTATATTGTAATTATATTACTGAATAGTAAATACATTGGAACTATATCACTTATAGTGACGCACACTTTACTGTAACTGTATTACTGTACAGTGATTGCTTGTAATTGATATGAGTAAGTATTGTGATTATTTTACTATATAGTGGATACATTGCAACTACATTACTGTATAATGAGTAAATTGTAATTATATTCGGTATTATGAATATATTATAACTATATTATCATGTAGTGAATATATTGTAACCATATTAGCACATAATTAGTACATTTTACTATACTGCTGTACATTGAGTACAAGGTAATTATATTACAGTATATTAAGTACATTGTAATTATATTACTTTATAGGGAGTATATTGTAATTATATTACTGCTGTCATTAGTATATGGTCATTATACTTGCTATATAGTAAGTAGATTGTAATTATATTACTGTGTACTTAGTATATGGTAACTTATTACTATATAGTAATATATTGTAATTATATTACTGTGTCATTAGTATGAATAATTATATTATACAGTGAGCATATTGGAATCACATTACTGTGTAGTTAGTACATTTACTGTATTACTATATAGTAGTAGATTGTAATTATATTACTTTGTGTTAGTACTGGCAATTATATTCCTATATAGTGAGATTATTGTAATTATGTTAGTATACAGTAAGCACATTGTAATTATATTACTGTGTAGTAAATACATGATAATTATAATACTATATAGTGAGCATATTTGTAGTTGTTGTATATTGTGTTAATTAGTTATAAAGGTATTGTATATTCAAAGTTTGCTAAAAGAGTATATATTAAGAGTGCTCTATGGAACAGTAATTATAGAAGCCAAGCTGTTTTGAGTGTGACAATTATATTTCATTTTCTGTACTACCACTCAGGGACATTCGTTTTGCTACTGTATCTTCTGGCCTTACTCAATTCTCTCATCACTTCTACAGGCCAAGTGTTGGCTCTTTGCGCTTTTCGCTAGAAAAGCTGTCTAACAGGGCCTGGTTTGTGCCTTTCTTTTTGGCTTGTGTAACTTTTGTTGCTCCGGTGAGAGAGAACACCATTGGTCGGCCCAGTACTGTCTGAGCAGGAGAGAGAGAGACTTTGAGATCCTGCCTGTTGCTGTTGTTTTGATCAGGGGCCAGGCTGGAGCATTTTTGCCTGAGGTAGTGGCTGCCTCCTCTTTAGATCAGCTGCACCGTGGGTGACCCTCATGGGTGGCAGCTGGCTTGTTGTGTGTGTTCTAGGCGGCATGTTCCAGTTGTTGCTGTTGCTCTGATCTCTGATTTCCTGGGCCTCACCTGCCACTCCTGATTCAGATGCTCCATCACTGGACCTGGGCTGCAGGGGTGCCAAGTGCTTGAGGCTTCCTCAGGGTAAGGTGCCAGGGCAGTAGGAAGACAACTCTGCCACCTGCCATCCCGCCAGCATGGTGGAAATGCCAGGACCAGGCTCCCGAGTGCCTACACCTGGCTGTTCGCGATCAGTCCCTGAACTCTGGCTGATATCTCTGATTCCTGGGGAATGAAGTTTGTTTCAACATCAATTGAGAAGTCCCTGCAAATAAAGGCTTTTCTCTTCAACAGCAAAGTGGTTTTTTTTTGTTTTTGTTTTTGTTTTTGTTTTTTTTTAAATTCAACTGAAATATACCAGAGAGTTATAGCCTGTGGTGATAGAGACTCAGGATGCTCTGAGCATCCAGGCTTGACAGCCCTGTGCTGTGGGTGGAGATGCCTGAGTGTGGCCTTGGTATGGCTATAGTGGTGAGGGCTGGTCACAGCTTAGAGACCCTTGTCTCTGGCTTTGTCCCATCTGCCCCTCCTCTTCCCAGCCTGATGACCTGAAGTTGGGTGAACATTTTTTGTGTGAATCAGAATTGTATGTATGGCACATGAGGCATGAAACAGTCAAGGCACAAGGCTCTCTGAGCACTTGGTCTGTTCATTCCTGGACTTGGCATCTTATGTTCGACAGAGTAATCAGAATTGTGCTCTGTAGAATAACTTGTTTGTTTAATCATTCATCCACTTATAGACAGGGCCTCCATCTTAGTCCAGCTGGCCTTTAATTCTGCTGTGTAACCATCTTTCCCAAGTTTTCTGAAACATTTCACACTGGAGGAAGCTCATTAAGACTCAGGAAGTCAACAATTCACAAGTCTCAGAAAGTCCCTGAAACTTACAAGATCCACAAGGTCCCCTCCTTCTCCAAGATCATATAAACAGTAATGACGCTGGGAAGAGGCTTTCTTACCAATGAACTTCCCCTGGAGAGAGAGCCTTTGGACACACTGAACTCTTACAATGTTCGGAGACCAGGAACTGCAGCTTCCATGGGTTGTCATCCACACTGCTTTGGACTCTGCTGTGCCCAGGCTGGCTGCGAGTATCCATGCTCCTGTACGCCCCTTCCACACAATCACTGGTTCGCCAAGTTGGACTTGGATGGAATCATTGCTTTGATATGCCCTGGGGTTGGTGGATGTCTGTTTATGTCTCCCCAGGAGAGGTTTCACACATAACAAACTCACAATCTGGTTGCCTTGGCCTCCCAGAGAGCTGGGACTATAGGTATGTGCCACCATGACTGGCTATCGGGGGATGTTGGTGGGCCGTCTTAGTCCATTTTTGTTGTTGTAGCAAGATAGTCTATGCGTTTATAAACAATATAAATTACAGTTCAAGAGGCTTCAACTCCAAGGCCAATGTTTGGCAAGTTTGATGTTTTGTAGGGGCCCTGTCTGTTTCTAAGAAGGTTCCCATGCCTTCTGGAGAGCACGGACAAGGTATGGCACTCTAACATGGCAGAGGAATGACAAAGAGGAATGACAAAGGCACCTAACCTGCCCCTTCTACAACCTCCTGCTAGGTTTCTAATTCCATCATGTACAATTACAAATAACTTAATTATCTCTCATTGTCCCAGACTCTTAATACAGTGAAGCCTGAATTTTGCAAGCTCACCTGTATTCGAACCATTAACAGTGTTGCAGGCTTTCTTAACAGAGGTGTGGACCAAGGCTTTTATTCCCAGGAAGCCCTTTGTGGGCAGCACAAGGCTCTCAGCCAAGGTTTCTATCTAAAGGCTGAAAACAAACAACAACAAAACAACAAAACGTTAGTATGGATGTGTCTCTTACGCTATTCTAGCTTCTTTGTCTCCTCATTGGGTGACTTATATTTTCCTGGGTATTTTAACTATTGAGCGAGTAAGGCTAAAAGACTGGAATGTGGAAGGAGGGGAAGGAAGAGGTTTCAGGAAAGAGGTGGGGGGGTTGTATGCATATTCATGAACATTGACCACATGTGGAGGATATTTTCTGTTTTCCTTTCCCTTTGCTCTCAAATGACCTATCACAACCTTATCCTTCTTTCCTTCCTTCCTTCCTTCTTCCTTTCTTTCTTTCTTTCTTTCTCTCTCTCTTTCTTTCTTTCTTTCTCTTTCTTTCCTTCCTTCCTTCCTTCCTTCCTTCCTTCCTTCCTTCCTTCCTTCCTTCCTTCCTTCCTTCCTTCCTATGTTCTATTTTCCACTTATCTATCTTCTATTTTTCCATCTATCATCTATATCTATCTGTCTGTCTGTCTATCTGTCATCTGTCTTCTATTTTTCATCTATCGTATCTGTCTATCTTGAAAGACCAAAAGTAAAGTTAAGGAAACCCCCACTGAAAATGAAGGACAGTCTGACCTAGAAAGCTATCAGTTCCCTGGAATTTGCTAACCACCAGCAACTTTCCTCACAGGGCCTAAAGATAGCAGGATACCAAGTCAGCAGGTGGTAAATAGGCGGATCCTTAAGAAACAAAGAGACAGCTGCTTGCCCAGGCAAGATTAATTAGCACACCCCTGAGGCCCTAAGGTCTGCTGATCAGAACAGTGAGACCATCCGGCCTCAAGGGGAGAACCCATGAATGGTCATGTACTCAATGGACAGGGGTCACAGCCCCACCCTAAGCTTGTGGTTTTTTTCCTTTAAAAGTACCCACACCCAGAAAATGTTGCTTCTCTAGCCTGTGTGATGAGGAAGCCCGTTAGTGCAAACGTTTCCCGTTCATTAAAGCCTCTTGCGTGTTGCGTCAACTGGACTGGACATTGAGTTCTTGGGGGTACCGACCGAAGCAAGGAGACTCCTCATTCTGAGGGTCTTACATTTTATCTATCTATCTATCTATCTGTCTGTCTGTCTGTCTGTCTGTCTGTCTGTCTGTCTATCTAGCTATCTATCTACTGTCTTTTATTTTCTATCCATCCATCCATCCATCCATCCATCCATCCATCCATCCATCCATCCATCCATCCGTCTATCCATCTGTCATCTATCTTCTATTTTTTCCATCTATCATCTATATCTATCTAGCTATTTATCTCCTGTCCTTTATTTTCCATCCATCCATCTATCCATCTGTCCGTCCATCCTCCTCGTGTCGTCGTCGTCGTCTGTCGTCCGTCCCCTCTCCGTCCTCTCTCTCTCGATCCATCTATCACCTATCTTCTATTTTTCCATCTATCTATCTATCTCTATCTATCTACTCTTTTTATTTTTTCCATTTGTCCATCTATCTATGTATCACCTATCTCCATAACATCTATCATCTATCTTTCATCTATTTCTCCGTATGTATGCATATTCAGTGAAACACCACTTTATCTTGATTTCTCCAACTCTAATCTGTTTGCTCATGTTGCTTCCCAGCTTCCTTCTTCCCCTTGTCTGTCATGGGCTCCTCACATGTCTCTGTCTGTTCACTAGCCTGTTCTGTCTCTGCAAACATGCCACAATGCCTTCAGGCTTGCTGGCCCTAGGCCTTAGAGGGACATTCTAACCCACTAGGTTGCAGTGCTCTGTGAACATGTTTTCGTGTACGTTCAACCCTTCTCCCCCACTCCTAATTACTTAGATTGATTTCGTTTCCTTACCTTCAGTGGCAGCCATTGTGTCATGATTATACATATTTGTCATGTTTTTTTCTCATCTCAAGACACCCTGACTTCCTGCTTGATTTAAAACATAATTTACCCACAACCCCTCCTTGCCTTGTGGGAAATCTTGTGCTTTTGATAAATGCATACTATTTTATATCTCTACATCATCTAGATAGTTCAGGGTCTGAGTAAGGGTTCCTTGTAGCTCACCAATCCAACCCCTCCACTCCCCAAAGCCCCAGCCACCACCCGTATTTCCTTTGGTCTACTGTTTTTCCTTGTCTAGGATGTCACATAACCAGTGTCACGTTGTGTATCCCTTAAAGCTCAACTTCTCTCATCTCTAAGACACATTTTTTTTAAAGATTGTTGTAAATTTCTTTGCTAACCTCTACCCTACTTCCACATCACTCCCCAAACCATGAGGCTCCAGTCTTTCATTTCCTAACCTTTCCCCAAAAGGTGCTAACTTCCTACCCAGGCAGCTGAGGGGCAGGCAAGACTTCAGAGTGGACCCACTTTTGGCTCTCTTCCCCCCACCTTGGAGCCAGGAACACATGGCAGCAGGATGGATGGATGGATGAAGCTGTGAAGGCTGGAGAAGGTGGGATCGAAAAGAACACTATTCTAGGCCGAGCGTGTTTCTCCAGATCTGATCCGTGTGTGGGAGAGCTGAAGGCATGATTGGCCAGGCCTGTCATCTCTAGCAGAGGCAAACCCTTTCTGGAGCAACCCAATTCAAGTTGTGGGTTTTAAAAGCTGTTGCTGTGGACATGCTCCCTAGCTCTGGTTATCCATCAAAATAGTACCCAGGGTGGAAGGAAAAACAGCCCCCTGCCTGCCTTGAACTATTACAGGCTGTATCAGGAGAGTGGACAGCCCAGGGCAGGAGCCACGTGATCCCAAAGGTGGCTGATACTCTTGTTGGTGAACTCCCTGGAAGAGAGAGGTCACTGGGATTCCTGGGACCCTTGGGATTCAGTACCTGCACTCCAGCAGGCTGGACTGGTAGAAGATGGGCACTGGGGAAGAGGTGGGAAGTAGTGTGCCAAGGGCATTCCATTGGGAGTATGGAGGGAACGTGGAGAAGTGGGTAGCTGACCCCCATGGGGGCTGGGGGAGCCCTGCAGAGTGGACCGGAGAGCCTTGCTCTGGGGAAGAGAAGGCCCGATGGCTTCCCCTTGGAAAGTCTCCCCTTCTGTGTGGGCCCAGCAAGGAACAGAGGGGCTGTCACAGACTCCTCAGCAGAGTTAGGGAGTAGAGCACACACACCTTCTTTCCCGTTGGACCAAGTACCTGCCTGGGCTGGAGCTGCTCTGTCCAGAAAGTGCAGGCTGCTGGGGCCCTGCTGGTCCTTTCGCAGGGTCCCATAGCAAGGACATGATGCTGAAACCCTCCCTGGATAATGGTAAGGATGAGCGGCCAATAAGGCAGGCATGTAAGGGGGGGGGAGCTCGAGTCCTTGAGAAAAGCTCTGTCTGTGCCTGGATCTGCCATCGCTGGCGCTGGTGCAGGGCAGTGTTCTGAAGGCGCAGCACCCCTGCTCCTGGGACCAGGCTCATGCCCACCACCCAGGAGTTGCCCTTGGCTTGGGGCTTTGCAGGGTCCCTGGGCACCTTGCAGAAGCACTGGCTAGAGGAAAGGTGTGGCATGTTACAGCAGGTCTCCCCGCCGGCCTCCCGGTCCCGCCGCCACGTGGGCCCACAGCCGCGCCAGCCCCAAATAACACTCAGAGACTCTGTATTTGATACAATCCCGTCGGCCAGTTACCATTACTGTTTATGGGCTAGCTCTGTCTTAATTATTAACCCATTTCTACTTATCTAAGTATTTCCACGTGGTCGTCTTATGGGGAGTCGCGGCAGGCTTCCTGCTTCTTCCTGGGCTACATCTCGACCCACCTACTACTTCTCTTCCTCCTCCTAGTCTCCTAGCCCCACCTATCTAGTTTTCTATTGGCCAGGGCTTTATTAACAGTATGGAAACATATATACAGAATCACATCTCCCATCATCTCCTCTTTTCTGTCTAAAGTATGTTAACAAGCAGGTCTCCTGACAGCCTCCCGGTCCTCGCTAGCCACATGGGACCTCTGGGCCCTCTGCTGCGCTAGCCCCAAATAACAATCAGAGACTCTGTATTTGATACAATCCTGTTGGCCAGTTACCTTATTGTTAATGGGCTAGCTCTGCCTTAATTATTAACCCATTTCTACTTATCTAAGTATTTCCACGTGGTCGTCTTATCCGGGAGCCGCGCGGCAGGCATCCTGCTTCTTCCAGGGCTCCATGTCGACTCCACCTACTACTTCCTCTTCCTCCTCCTAGTCTCTAGCCCCACCTATCTAGTTTTCTATTGGCCACAGGGCTTTATTAACAGTATGAGAAACATATATACAGAATCACATCTCCCATCACCTCCCCCTCTTTTTCTGTCTAAAGTATGTTACAGCGGTCTCCCTGCCCAGCCTCCCGGTCCCCGCTGCCACATGGGCCCTCTGGCCTCCTGCTGCGCCGAGCCCCAAATAACAATCAGAGACTCTGTATTTGATACAATCCTGTTGGCCAGTTACCATTATTGTTCATGGGCAAGCTCTGCTTAATTATTAACCCATTTCTCACTTATCTAAGTATTTCCACGTGGTCGTCTTATCCGGGAGCCGCGCGGCAGGCGTCCTGCTTCTTCCAGGGCTCCATGTCGACTCCACCTACTACTTCCTCTTCCTCCTCCTAGTCTCCTAGCCCCACCTATCTAGTTTTCTATTGGCCACAGGGCTTTATTAACAGTATGAGAAACATATATACAGAATCACATCTCCCATCAGTGGCACATGGAGTCCTTCCAGCCCTCATAACCCTCCCTGAAGAATGGGAATACTGCCTGGACCTGAGAGGCGGTCTGGGCCAGCTTCAGCCTGGGAAAGATGTGGCCTAAATCACCAAGGCGATCACAGCCAAGTAGGTGTAGGGGGCTTGTCACGTCACGGTGCCTCTTCTTCCTGCTCTTGGGGCTCCAGGGGGGATATTCTGTCTTTGGCGGTCTCAGATGAGTGTTGTTACAAGGCTCCATGCAAAGGAGGCAGCCCTGGGTTGGGGTCTGGGCTAACGGGGGTGGGGTGGGGTGGGTCAGGGCAGACAGACTGTGCCCAGGTTGAATCCCAGCCTGAAGCCATGCTGGGCCTGCCCAGCACACATTTAAGATTCATCTGCATCTTTTGTGACTCTGTGGTCTTCCCTCTTAACCACTGACTAGTTTTCCATTAGATGCACGAGCGAGTTTATTTCACTCCTAAACTGTTGGAAGACATGGTAGACTCAAGACATTATGAAAAGAAAAAAGATGCTGACAACCTTCTAGCATATGTTTTCCGTAGCATAGGCTTCTACCACTTTTGAGTCAATGCCAAGCAGTGAACAGACACTGTGTGAGCAGACCATGTTTGGCTTTGTAGGAGACTGTTGCACTATCCTGCAGAATGGCACCTGCCTTCCCAGCAGCCACACATGCATGTCCTGTGCCTACTCTTTCAGTACACATGCATGCATGTCCTGTGCCTACTCTTCCCAGCAGCCATGCATCCGTGTCCTGTGCATACTCTTCCCAGCAGCCATGCATGCATGTCCTGTGCATACTCTTCCCAGCAGCCATGCATGCATGTCCTGTGCCATACTCTTTCCAGCACACATGCATCCGTGTCCCTTGCCTACTCTTCCCAGCAGCCATGCATGCATGTCCTGTGCATACTCTTCCCAGCAGCCATACATACATGTCCTGTGCATACTCTTCCCAGCACTCATCAGTTTTGTTTTCAGAAAGCGATTTCCCTCATTTTAATAGAGGTATGCGTGACACCTCATGCAGTGTTTGTTTTCTAGTGCACTGATGGGACCCAGAACCCTTCTCATGCTAGGCAGGCCATTGTCCATGGAACGATGCTTTACTTCGTCTCAGA
>JANBXA010000335.1:0-195390 GCA_030556225.1 Cricetiscus sungorus
CAGGACCTCAGGTCCAGGTCCAGCTGGACCTCAGGTCCAGGTGGTCCACGACCTCAGGTCCAGGTCCAGCTGGACCTCAGGTCCAGGTCCAGCTGGACCTCAGGTCCAGGAGGTCCAGGACCTCAGGTCCAGGTCCAGCTGGACCTCAGGTCCAGGTCCAGCTGGACCTCAGGTCCAGGTGGTCCAGGACCTCAGGTCCAGGTCCAGCTGGACCTCAGGTCCAGGTCCAGCTGGACCTCAGGTCCAGGGGTCCAGGACCTCAGGTCCAGGTCCAGCTGGACCTCAGGTCCAGGTGGTCCAGCGACCTCAGGTCCAGGTCCAGCTGGACCTCAGGTCCAGGTCCAGCTGGACCTCAGGTCCAGGTGGTCCAGGACCTCAGGTCCAGGTCCAGCTGGACCTCAGGTCCAGGTCCAGCTGGACCTCAGGTCCAGGTCCAGCTGGACCTCAGGTCCAGGTCCAGCTGGACCTCAGGTCCAGGTGGTCCAGGACCTCAGGTCCAGGTCCAGCTGGACCTCAGGTCCAGGTCCAGCTGGACCTCAGGTCCAGGTCCAGCTGGACCTCAGGTCCAGGTGGTCCAGGACCTCAGGTCCAGGTCCAGCTGGACCTCAGGTCCAGGTGGTCCAGGACCTCAGGTCCAGGTCCAGCTGGACCTCAGGTCCAGGGGTCCAGGACCTCAGGTCCAGGTCCAGCTGGACCTCAGGTCCAGGTCCAGCTGGACCTCAGGTCCAGGTCCAGCGGAACTCAGGTCCAGGTCCAGCTGGACCTCAGGTCCAGGTGGTCCACGACCTCAGGTCCAGGTCCAGCTGGACCTCAGGTCCAGGTGGTCCAGGACCTCAGGTCCAGGTCCAGCTGGACCTCAGGTCCAGGTCCAGCTGGACCTCAGGTCCAGGAGGTCCAGGACCTCAGGTCCAGGTCCAGCTGGACCTCAGGTCCAGGTGGTCCAGGACCTCAGGTCCAGGTCCAGCTGGACCTCAGGTCCAGGTCCAGCGGACCTCAGGTCCAGGTCCAGCTGGACCTCAGGTCCAAGTGGTCCAGGACCTCAGGTCCAGGTCCAGCTGGACCTCAGGTCCAGGTGGTCCAGGACCTCAGGTCCAGGTCCAGCTGGACCTCAGGTCCAGGTCCAGCTGGACCTCAGGTCCAGGTGGTCCAGGACCTCAGGTCCAGGTCCAGCTGGACCTCAGGTCCAGGTCCAGCTGGACCTCAGGTCCAGGAGGTCCAGGACCTCAGGTCCAGGTCCAGCTGGACCTCAGGTCCAGGTGGTCCACGACCTCAGGTCCAGGTCCAGCTGGACCTCAGGTCCAGGTCCAGCTGGACCTCAGGTCCAGGTCCAGCTGGACCTCAGGTCCAGGTCCAGCTGGACCTCAGGTCCAGGTCCAGCTGGACCTCAGGTCCAGGAGGTCCAGGACCTCAGGTCCAGGTCCAGCTGGACCTCAGGTCCAGGTGGTCCAGGACCTCAGGTCCAGGTCCAGCTGGACCTCAGGTCCAGGTGGTCCAGGACCTCAGGTCCAGGTCCAGCTGGACCTCAGGTCCAGGTCCAGCGGACCTCAGGTCCAGGGTCCAGCGGACCTCAGGTCCAGGGGTCCAGCGACCTCAGGTCCAGGTCCAGCTGGACCTCAGGTCCAGGTCCAGCTGGACCTCAGGTCCAGGTGGTCCAGGACCTCAGGTCCAGGTCCAGCTGGACCTCAGGTCCAGGTCCAGCTGGACCTCAGGTCCAGGTCCAGCTGGACCTCAGGTCCAGGTGGTCCACTGACCTCAGGTCCAGGTCCAGCGGACCTCAGGTCCAGGTCCAGCTGGACCTCAGGTCCAGGGGTCCAGGACCTCAGGTCCAGGTCCAGCTGGACCTCAGGTCCAGGTCCAGCTGGACCTCAGGTCCAGGTGGTCCAGGACCTCAGGTCCAGGTCCAGCTGGACCTCAGGTCCAGGTCCAGCTGGACCTCAGGTCCAGGTGGTCCAGGACCTCAGGTCCAGGTCCAGCTGGACCTCAGGTCCAGGTGGTCCAGCGGACCTCAGGTCCAGGTCCAGCTGGACCTCAGGTCCAGGTGGTCCAGCGACCTCAGGTCCAGGTCCAGCTGGACCTCAGGTCCAGGTCCAGCGGACCTCAGGTCCAGGTCCAGCTGGACCTCAGGTCCAGGTGGTCCAGGGACCTCAGGTCCAGGTCCAGCTGGACCTCAGGTCCAGGTGGTCCAGGACCTCAGGTCCAGGTCCAGCTGGACCTCAGGTCCAGGTCCAGCTGGACCTCAGGTCCAGGAGGTCCAGGACCTCAGGTCCAGGTCCAGCTGGACCTCAGGTCCAGGGGTCCAGGACCTCAGGTCCAGGTCCAGCTGGACCTCAGGTCCAGGTCCAGCTGGACCTCAGGTCCAGGTGGTCCAGGACCTCAGGTCCAGGTCCAGCTGGACCTCAGGTCCAGGTCCAGCTGGACCTCAGGTCCAGGTCCAGCTGGACCTCAGGTCCAGGGGGTCCAGGACCTCAGGTCCAGGTCCAGCTGGACCTCAGGTCCAGGTGGTCCAGGACCTCAGGTCCAGGTCCAGCTGGACCTCAGGTCCAGGTCCAGCTGGACCTCAGGTCCAGGAGTCCAGGACCTCAGGTCCAGGTCCAGCTGGACCTCAGGTCCAGGAGGTCCAGGACCTCAGGTCCAGGTCCAGCTGGACCTCAGGTCCAGGTGGTCCAGGACCTCAGGTCCAGGTCCAGCTGGACCTCAGGTCCAGGTGGTCCAGGACCTCAGGTCCAGGTCCAGCTGGACCTCAGGTCCAGGTCCAGCTGGACCTCAGGTCCAGGAGGTCCAGGACCTCAGGTCCAGGTCCAGCTGGACCTCAGGTCCAGGTGGTCCAGGACCTCAGGTCCAGGTCCAGCTGGACCTCAGGTCCAGGGGTCCAGCGGACCTCAGGTCCAGGTCCAGCTGGACCTCAGGTCCAGGTCCAGCTGGACCTCAGGTCCAGGTGGTCCAGGACCTCAGGTCCAGGTCCAGCTGGACCTCAGGTCCAGGTCCAGCTGGACCTCAGGTCCAGGTGGTCCAGGACCTCAGGTCCAGGTCCAGCTGGACCTCAGGTCCAGGTCCAGCTGGACCTCAGGTCCAGGTCCAGCGGACCTCAGGTCCAGGTCCAGCGGACCTCAGGTCCAGGTCCAGCGGACCTCAGGTCCAGGTCCAGCGGACCTCAGGTCCAGGTCCAGCGGACCTCAGGTCCAGGTCCAGCGGACCTCAGGTCCAGGTCCAGCTGGACCTCAGGTCCAGGTGGTCCAGGACCTCAGGTCCAGGTCCAGCTGGACCTCAGGTCCAGGTCCAGCTGGACCTCAGGTCCAGGTCCAGCTGGACCTCAGGTCCAGGTGGTCCAGGACCTCAGGTCCAGGTCCAGCTGGACCTCAGGTCCAGGTCCAGCTGGACCTCAGGTCCAGGTGGTCCAGGACCTCAGGTCCAGGTCCAGCTGGACCTCAGGTCCAGGTGGTCCAGGACCTCAGGTCCAGGTCCAGCTGGACCTCAGGTCCAGGTGGTCCAGGACCTCAGGTCCAGGTCCAGCTGGACCTCAGGTCCAGGTGGTCCAGGACCTCAGGTCCAGGTCCAGCTGGACCTCATGTCCAGATCCAGCTGGACCTCAGGTCCAGGTCCTGCTGGACCTCAGGTCCAGGAGTTCCAGGACCTCAGGTCCAGGTCCAGCTGGACCTCAGGTCCAGGTGGTCCAGGACCTCAGGTCCAGGTCCAGCTGGACCTCAGGTCCAGGGGTCCAGCGACCTCAGGTCCAGGGTCCAGCGGACCTCAGGTCCAGGTCCAGCTGGACCTCAGGTCCAGGTCCAGCTGGACCTCAGGTCCAGGTGGTCCAGGACCTCAGGTCCAGGTCCAGCTGGACCTCAGGTCCAGGTCCAGCTGGACCTCAGGTCCAGGTGGTCCAGGACCTCAGGTCCAGGTCCAGCTGGACCTCAGGTCCAGGTGGTCCAGGACCTCAGGTCCAGGTCCAGCTGGACCTCAGGTCCAGGGTCCAGGACCTCAGGTCCAGGTCCAGCTGGACCTCAGGTCCAGGTGGTCCAGGACCTCAGGTCCAGGTCCAGCTGGACCTCAGGTCCAGGTCCAGCTGGACCTCAGGTCCAGGAGGTCCAGGACCTCAGGTCCAGGTCCAGCTGGACCTCAGGTCCAGGTGGTCCAGGACCTCAGGTCCAGGTCCAGCTGGACCTCAGGTCCAGGTCCAGCTGGACCTCAGGTCCAGGTGGTCCAGGACCTCAGGTCCAGGTCCAGCTGGACCCCAGATCCAGGTGGTCCAGCGACCTCAGGTCCAGGTCCAGCTGGACCTCAGGTCCAGGTCCAGCTGGACCTCAGGTCCAGGTCCAGCTGGACCTCAGGTCCAGGTGGTCCAGGACCTCAGGTCCAGGTCCAGCTGGACCTCAGGTCCAGGTCCAGCTGGACCTCAGGTCCAGGTGGTCCAGGACCTCAGGTCCAGGTCCAGCTGGACCTCAGGTCCAGGTGGTCCAGGACCTCAGGTCCAGGTCCAGCTGGACCTCAGGTCCAGGTGGTCCAGGACCTCAGGTCCAGGTCCAGCTGGACCTCAGGTCCAGGTCCAGCTGGACCTCAGGTCCAGGTGGTCCAGGACCTCAGGTCCAGGTCCAGCTGGACCTCAGGTCCAGGTGGTCCAGGACCTCAGGTCCAGGTCCAGCTGGACCTCAGGTCCAGGTCCAGCTGGACCTCAGGTCCAGGTCCAGCTGGACCTCAGGTCCAGGAGGTCCAGGACCTCAGGTCCAGGTCCAGCTGGACCTCAGGTCCAGGTGGTCCAGGACCTCAGGTCCAGGTCCAGCTGGACCTCAGGTCCAGGTCCAGCTGGACCTCAGGTCCAGGTGGTCCAGGACCTCAGGTCCAGGTCCAGCTGGACCTCAGGTCCAGGTCCAGCTGGACCTCAGGTCCAGGAGGTCCAGGACCTCAGGTCCAGGTCCAGCTGGACCTCAGGTCCAGGTGGTCCAGGACCTCAGGTCCAGGTCCAGCTGGACCTCAGGTCCAGGTCCAGCTGGACCTCAGGTCCAGGTGGTCCAGGACCTCAGGTCCAGGTCCAGCTGGACCTCAGGTCCAGGTCCAGCGGACCTCAGGTCCAGGTCCAGCTGGACATCAGGTCCAGGTCCAGCTGGACCTCAGGTCCAGGTCCAGCTGGACCTCAGGTCCAGGTCCAGCGGACCTCAGGTCCAGGTCCAGCTGGACCTCAGGTCCAGGTGGTCCAGGACCTCAGGTCCAGGTCCAGCTGGACCTCAGGTCCAGGTGGTCCAGGACCTCAGGTCCAGGTCCAGCTGGACCTCAGGTCCAGGTCCAGCTGGACCTCAGGTCCAGGTCCAGCTGGACCTCAGGTCCAGGTGGTCCAGGACCTCAGGTCCAGGTCCAGCTGGACCTCAGGTCCAGGTCCAGCTGGACCTCAGGTCCAGGTGGTCCAGGACCTCAGGTCCAGGTCCAGCTGGACCTCAGGTCCAGGTGGTCCAGGACCTCAGGTCCAGGTCCAGCTGGACCTCAGGTCCAGGTGGTCCAGGACCTCAGGTCCAGGTCCAGCTGGACCTCAGGTCCAGGTCCAGCTGGACCTCAGGTCCAGGTCCAGCTGGACCTCAGGTCCAGGGGTCCAGGACCTCAGGTCCAGGTCCAGCTGGACCTCAGGTCCAGGTGGTCCAGGACCTCAGGTCCAGGTCCAGCTGGACCTCAGGTCCAGGTGGTCCAGGACCTCAGGTCCAGGTCCAGCTGGACCTCAGGTCCAGGTCCAGCTGGACCTCAGGTCCAGGTCCAGCTGGACCTCAGGTCCAGGTCCAGCTGGACCTCAGGTCCAGGTCCAGCGGACCTCAGGTCCAGGTCCAGCTGGACCTCAGGTCCAGGTGGTCCACGACCTCAGGTCCAGGTCCAGCTGGACCTCAGGTCCAGGTCCAGCTGGACCTCAGGTCCAGGTCCAGCGGACCTCAGGTCCAGGTCCAGCTGGACCTCAGGTCCAGGTGGTCCAGGACCTCAGGTCCAGGTCCAGCTGGACCTCAGGTCCAGGTCCAGCTGGACCTCAGGTCCAGGAGGTCCAGGACCTCAGGTCCAGGTCCAGCTGGACCTCAGGTCCAGGTGGTCCAGGACCTCAGGTCCAGGTCCAGCTGGACCTCAGGTCCAGGTCCAGCTGGACCTCAGGTCCAGGTGGTCCAGGACCTCAGGTCCAGGTCCAGCTGGACCTCAGGTCCAGGTCCAGCTGGACCTCAGGTCCAGGGGTCCAGGACCTCAGGTCCAGGTCCAGCTGGACCTCAGGTCCAGGTGGTCCAGGACCTCAGGTCCAGGTCCAGCTGGACCTCAGGTCCAGGGGTCCAGCGACCTCAGGTCCAGGTCCAGCTGGACCTCAGGTCCAGGTCCAGCTGGACCTCAGGTCCAGGTCCAGCTGGACCTCAGGTCCAGGTGGTCCAGCGGACCTCAGGTCCAGGTCCAGCTGGACCTCAGGTCCAGGTCCAGCTGGACCTCAGGTCCAGGAGGTCCAGGACCTCAGGTCCAGGTCCAGCTGGACCTCAGGTCCAGGTGGTCCAGGACCTCAGGTCCAGGTCCAGCTGGACCTCAGGTCCAGGTCCAGCTGGACCTCAGGTCCAGGTGGTCCAGGACCTCAGGTCCAGGTCCAGCTGGACCTCAGGTCCAGGTCCAGCTGGACCTCAGGTCCAGGGGTCCAGGACCTCAGGTCCAGGTCCAGCTGGACCTCAGGTCCAGGTGGTCCAGGACCTCAGGTCCAGGTCCAGCTGGACCTCAGGTCCAGGTCCAGCGGACCTCAGGTCCAGGTCCAGCTGGACCTCAGGTCCAGGTCCAGCTGGACCTCAGGTCCAGGTGGTCCAGGACCTCAGGTCCAGGTCCAGCTGGACCTCAGGTCCAGGTCCAGCGGACCTCAGGTCCAGGTCCAGCTGGACCTCAGGTCCAGGGGTCCAGCGGACCTCAGGTCCAGGGTCCAGCGGACCTCAGGTCCAGGTCCAGCTGGACCTCAGGTCCAGGTCCAGCTGGACCTCAGGTCCAGGTGGTCCAGGACCTCAGGTCCAGGTCCAGCTGGACCTCAGGTCCAGGTGGTCCAGGACCTCAGGTCCAGGTCCAGCTGGACCTCAGGTCCAGGTCCAGCTGGACCTCAGGTCCAGGTCCAGCTGGACCTCAGGTCCAGGTGGTCCAGGACCTCAGGTCCAGGTCCAGCTGGACCTCAGGTCCAGGTCCAGCTGGACCTCAGGTCCAGTGGTCCAGGACCTCAGGTCCAGGTCCAGCTGGACCTCAGGTCCAGGTGGTCCACGACCTCAGGTCCAGGTCCAGCTGGACCTCAGGTCCAGGTCCAGCTGGACCTCAGGTCCAGGTGGTCCAGGACCTCAGGTCCAGGTCCAGCTGGACCTCAGGTCCAGGTGGTCCAGGACCTCAGGTCCAGGTCCAGCTGGACCTCAGGTCCAGGTCCAGCTGGACCTCAGGTCCAGGTGGTCCAGGACCTCAGGTCCAGGTCCAGCTGGACCTCAGGTCCAGGTCCAGCTGGACCTCAGGTCCAGGAGGTCCAGGACCTCAGGTCCAGGTCCAGCTGGACCTCAGGTCCAGGTGGTCCAGGACCTCAGGTCCAGGTCCAGCTGGACCTCAGGTCCAGGTCCAGCGGACCTCAGGTCCAGGTCCAGCTGGACCTCAGGTCCAGGTGGTCCAGGACCTCAGGTCCAGGTCCAGCTGGACCTCAGGTCCAGGTCCAGCTGGACCTCAGGTCCAGGTCCAGCGGACCTCAGGTCCAGGTCCAGCTGGACCTCAGGTCCAGGTCCAGGACCTCAGGTCCAGGTCCAGCTGGACCTCAGGTCCAGGTCCAGCTGGACCTCAGGTCCAGGTGGTCCAGGACCTCAGGTCCAGGTCCAGCTGGACCTCAGGTCCAGGTGGTCCAGGACCTCAGGTCCAGGTCCAGCTGGACCTCAGGTCCAGGTCCAGCTGGACCTCAGGTCCAGGTCCAGCTGGACCTCAGGTCCAGGTGGTCCAGGACCTCAGGTCCAGGTCCAGCTGGACCTCAGGTCCAGGTCCAGCTGGACCTCAGGTCCAGGTGTCCAGGACCTCAGGTCCAGGTCCAGCTGGACCTCAGGTCCAGGTGGTCCAGGACCTCAGGTCCAGGTCCAGCTGGACCTCAGGTCCAGGTCCAGCGACCTCAGGTCCAGGTCCAGCTGGACCTCAGGTCCAGGTGGTCCAGGACCTCAGGTCCAGGTCCAGCTGGACCTCAGGTCCAGGTCCAGCTGGACCTCAGGTCCAGGTCCTGCTGGACCTCAGGTCCAGGAGGTCCAGGACCTCAGGTCCAGGTCCAGCTGGACCTCAGGTCCAGGTGGTCCAGGACCTCAGGTCCAGGTCCAGCTGGACCTCAGGTCCAGGGGTCCAGGACCTCAGGTCCAGGTCCAGCTGGACCTCAGGTCCAGGTCCAGCTGGACCTCAGGTCCAGGTCCAGCTGGACCTCAGGTCCAGGTGGTCCAGGACCTCAGGTCCAGGTCCAGCTGGACCTCAGGTCCAGGTCCAGCTGGACCTCAGGTCCAGGTGGTCCAGGACCTCAGGTCCAGGTCCAGCTGGACCTCAGGTCCAGGTGGTCCAGGACCTCAGGTCCAGGTCCAGCTGGACCTCAGGTCCAGGTGGTCCAGGACCTCAGGTCCAGGTCCAGCTGGACCTCAGGTCCAGGTGGTCCAGGACCTCAGGTCCAGGTCCAGCTGGACCTCAGGTCCAGGTCCAGCTGGACCTCAGGTCAGGTGGTCCAGGACCTCAGGTCCAGGTCCAGCTGGACCTCAGGTCCAGGTCCAGCGACCTCAGGTCCAGGTCCAGCTGGACCTCAGGTCCAGGTCCAGCTGGACCTCAGGTCCAGGTGGTCCAGGACCTCAGGTCCAGGTCCAGCTGGACCTCAGGTCCAGAGGTCCAGGACTTCAGGTCCAGGTCCAGCTGGACCTCAGGTCCAGGTCCAGCTGGACCTCAGGTCCAGGTGGTCCAGGACCTCAGGTCCAGGTCCAGCTGGACCTCAGGTCCAGGTCCAGCTGGACCTCAGGTCCAGGTGGTCCAGGACCTCAGGTCCAGGTCCAGCTGGACCTCAGGTCCAGGTCCAGCTGGACCTCAGGTCCAGGTGGTCCACGACCTCAGGTCCAGGTCCAGCTGGACCTCAGGTCCAGGTCCAGCTGGACCTCAGGTCCAGGTGGTCCAGGACCTCAGGTCCAGGTCCAGCTGGACCTCAGGTCCAGGTGGTCCAGGACCTCAGGTCCAGGTCCAGCTGGACCTCAGGTCCAGGTGGTCCAGGACCTCAGGTCCAGGTCCAGCTGGACCTCAGGTCCAGGTCCAGCTGGACCTCAGGTCCAGGAGGTCCAGGACCTCAGGTCCAGGTCCAGCTGGACCTCAGGTCCAGGTGGTCCAGGACCTCAGGTCCAGGTCCAGCTGGACCTCAGGTCCAGGTCCAGCTGACCTCAGGTCCAGGTAGTCCAGGACCTCAGGTCCAGGTCCAGCTGGACCTCAGGTCCAGGTGGTCCAGGACCTCAGGTCCAGGTCCAGCTGGACCTCAGGTCCAGGTCCAGCTGGACCTCAGGTCCAGGTGGTCCAGGACCTCAGGTCCAGGTCCAGCTGGACCTCAGGTCCAGGTCCAGCTGGACCTCAGGTCCAGGAGGTCCAGGACCTCAGGTCCAGGTCCAGCTGGACCTCAGGTCCAGGTGGTCCAGCTGACCTCAGGTCCAGGTCCAGCTGGACCTCAGGTCCAGGTCCAGCTGGACCTCAGGTCCAGGTGGTCCAGGACCTCAGGTCCAGGTCCAGCTGGACCTCAGGTCCAGGTCCAGCTGGACCTCAGGTCCAGGTGGTCCAGGACCTCAGGTCCAGGTCCAGCTGGACCTCAGGTCCAGGTCCAGCGGACCTCAGGTCCAGGTCCAGCTGGACCTCAGGTCCAGGTGGTCCAGGACCTCAGGTCCAGGTCCAGCTGGACCTCAGGTCCAGGTGGTCCAGGACCTCAGGTCCAGGTCCAGCTGGACCTCAGGTCCAGGTCCAGCTGGACCTCAGGTCCAGGTGGTCCAGGACCTCAGGTCCAGGTCCAGCTGGACCTCAGGTCCAGGTCCAGCTGGACCTCAGGTCCAGGTCCAGCGGACCTCAGGTCCAGGTCCAGCTGGACCTCAGGTCCAGGTGGTCCAGGACCTCAGGTCCAGGTCCAGCTGGACCTCAGGTCCAGGTCCAGCTGGACCTCAGGTCCAGGTCCAGCTGGACCTCAGGTCCAGGTCCAGGGACCTCAGGTCCAGGTCCAGCTGGACCTCAGGTCCAGGTGGTCCACGACCTCAGGTCCAGGTCAAGCTGGACCTCAGGTCCAGGGGTCCAGGACCTCAGGTCCAGGTCCAGCTGGACCTCAGGTCCAGGTCCAGCTGGACCTCAGGTCCAGGAGGTCCAGGACCTCAGGTCCAGGTCCAGCTGGACCTCAGGTCCAGGTGGTCCAGGACCTCAGGTCCAGGTCCAGCTGGACCTCAGGTCCAGGTCCAGCTGGACCTCAGGTCCAGGTCCAGCTGGACCTCAGGTCCAGGAGGTCCAGGACCTCAGGTCCAGGTCCAGCTGGACCTCAGGTCCAGGTGGTCCACGACCTCAGGTCCAGGTCCAGCTGGACCTCAGGTCCAGGTCCAGCTGGACCTCAGGTCCAGGTCCAGCTGGACCTCAGGTCCAGGTCCAGCTGGACCTCAGGTCCAGGTCCAGCTGGACCTCAGGTCCAGGTGGTCCAGGACCTCAGGTCCAGGTCCAGCTGGACCTCAGGTCCAGGTGGTCCAGGACCTCAGGTCCAGGTCCAGCTGGACCTCAGGTCCAGGTGGTCCAGGACCTCAGGTCCAGGTCCAGCTGGACCTCAGGTCCAGGTCCAGCTGGACCTCAGGTCCAGGTGGTCCAGGACCTCAGGTCCAGGTCCAGCTGACCTCAGGTCCAGGTCCAGCGGACCTCAGGTCCAGGTCCAGCTGGACCTCAGGTCCAGGTGGTCCAGGACCTCAGGTCCAGGTCCAGCTGGACCTCAGGTCCAGGTCCAGCTGGACCTCAGGTCCAGGTCCAGCTGGACCTCAGGTCCAGGTGGTCCAGCGACCTCAGGTCCAGGTCCAGCTGGACCTCAGGTCCAGGTCCAGCTGGACCTCAGGTCCAGGTCCAGCTGGACCTCAGGTCCAGGTCCAGCTAGAACTCAGGTCCAGGTGGTCCAGGACCTCAGGTCCAGGTCCAGCTGGACCTCAGGTCCAGGTCCAGCTGGACCTCAGGTCCAGGTGGTCCAGGACCTCAGGTCCAGGTCCAGCTGGACCTCAGGTCCAGGTCCAGCTGGACCTCAGGTCCAGGTGGTCCAGGACCTCAGGTCCAGGTCCAGCTGGACCTCAGGTCCAGGTGGTCCAGGACCTCAGGTCCAGGTCCAGCTGGACCTCAGGTCCAGGTGGTCCAGGACCTCAGGTCCAGGTCCAGCTGGACCTCAGGTCCAGGTCCAGCTGGACCTCAGGTCCAGGTCCAGCTGGACCTCAGGTCCAGGTGGTCCAGTGGACCTCAGGTCCAGGTCCAGCTGGACCTCAGGTCCAGGTGGTCCAGGACCTCAGGTCCAGGTCCAGCTGGACCTCAGGTCCAGGTGGTCCAGGACCTCAGGTCCAGGTCCAGCTGGACCTCAGGTCCAGGTGGTCCAGGACCTCAGGTCCAGGTCCAGCTGGACCTCAGGTCCAGGTCCAGCTGGACCTCAGGTCCAGGTGGTCCAGGACCTCAGGTCCAGGTCCAGCTGGACCTCAGGTCCAGGTCCAGCTGGACCTCAGGTCCGGTGGTCCAGGACCTCAGGTCCAGGTCCAGCTGGACCTCAGGTCCAGGAGGTCCAGGACCTCAGGTCCAGGTCCAGCTGGACCTCAGGTCCAGGTGGTCCAGCGACCTCAGGTCCAGGTCCAGCTGGACCTCAGGTCCAGGTCCAGCTGGACCTCAGGTCCAGGTGGTCCAGGACCTCAGGTCCAGGTCCAGCTGGACCTCAGGTCCAGGTCCAGCTGGACCTCAGGTCCAGGTCCAGCTGGACCTCAGGTCCAGGTCCAGCGGACCTCAGGTCCAGGTCCAGCTGGAAATCAGGTCCATGTCCAGCTGGACCTCAGGTCCAGGTCCAGCTGGACCTCAGGTCCAGGTGGTCCAGGACCTCAGGTCCAGGTCCAGCTGGACCTCAGGTCCAGGTGGTCCAGCGACCTCAGGTCCAGGTCCAGCTGGACCTCAGGTCCAGGTCCAGCTGGACCTCAGGTCCAGGTCCAGCTGGACCTCAGGTCCAGGTGGTCCAGGACCTCAGGTCCAGGTCCAGCTGGACCTCAGGTCCAGGTCCAGCTGGACCTCAGGTCCAGGTGGTCCAGGACCTCAGGTCCAGGTCCAGCTGGACCTCAGGTCCAGGTGGTCCAGGACCTCAGGTCCAGGTCCAGCTGGACCTCAGGTCCAGGTGGTCCAGGACCTCAGGTCCAGGTCCAGCTGGACCTCAGGTCCAGGTGGTCCAGGACCTCAGGTCCAGGTCCAGCTGGACCTCAGGTCCAGGTCCAGCTGGACCTCAGGTCCAGGTCCAGCTGGACCTCAGGTCCAGGGTCCAGGACCTCAGGTCCAGGTCCAGCTGGACCTCAGGTCCAGGTGGTCCAGGACCTCAGGTCCAGGTCCAGCTGGACCTCAGGTCCAGGTGGTCCAGGACCTCAGGTCCAGGTCCAGCTGGACCTCAGGTCCAGGTCCAGCTGGACCTCAGGTCCAGGTCCAGCTGGACCTCAGGTCCAGGTGGTCCAGGACCTCAGGTCCAGGTCCAGCTGGACCTCAGGTCCAGGTCCAGCTGGACCTCAGGTCCAGGTGGTCCAGGACCTCAGGTCCAGGTCCAGCTGGACCTCAGGTCCAGGTGGTCCAGGACCTCAGGTCCAGGTCCAGCTGGACCTCAGGTCCAAGAGGTCCAGGACCTCAGGTCCAGGTCCAGCTGGACCTCAGGTCCAGGTGGTCCAGGACCTCAGGTCCAGGTCCAGCTGGACCTCAGGTCCAGGTCCAGCTGGACCTCAGGTCCAGGTAGTCCAGGACCTCAGGTCCAGGTCCAGCTGGACCTCAGGTCCAGGTGGTCCAGGACCTCAGGTCCAGGTCCAGCTGGACCTCAGGTCCAGGTCCAGCTGGACCTCAGGTCCAGGAGGTCCAGGACCTCAGGTCCAGGTCCAGCTGGACCTCAGGTCCAGGTGGTCCACGACCTCAGGTCCAGGTCCAGCTGGACCTCAGGTCCAGGTCCAGCTGGACCTCAGGTCCAGGTGGTCCAGGACCTCAGGTCCAGGTCCAGCTGGACCTCAGGTCCAGGTCCAGCTGGACCTCAGGTCCAGGTGGTCCAGGACCTCAGGTCCAGGTCCAGCTGGACCTCAGGTCCAGGTCCAGCTGGACCTCAGGTCCAGGTGGTCCAGGACCTCAGGTCCAGGTCCAGCTGGACCTCAGGTCCAGGAGGTCCAGGACCTCAGGTCCAGGTCCAGCTGGACCTCAGGTCCAGGTGGTCCAGGACCTCAGGTCCAGGTCCAGCTGGACCTCAGGTCCAGGTCCAGCTGGACCTCAGGTCCAAGGTCCAGCGACCTCAGGTCCAGGTGGTCCAGGGACCTCAGGTCCAGGTCCAGCTGGACCTCAGGTCCAGGTCCAGCTGGACCTCAGGTCCAGGTGGTCCAGGACCTCAGGTCCAGGTCCAGCTGGACCTCAGGTCCAGGTCCAGCTGGACCTCAGGTCCAGGTCCAGCTGGACCTCAGGTCCAGGTGGTCCACGACCTCAGGTCCAGGTCCAGCTGGACCTCAGGTCCAGGTCCAGCTGGACCTCAGGTCCAGGTCCAGCTGGACCTCAGGTCCAGGTCCAGCTGGACCTCAGGTCCAGGTGGTCCAGGACCTCAGGTCCAGGTCCAGCTGGACCTCAGGTCCAGGTCCAGCTGGACCTAGGGTCCAGGTGGTCCAGGACCTCAGGTCCAGGTCCAGCTTAACCTCAGGTCCAGGTCCAGCTGGACCTCAGGTCCAGGAGGTCCAGGACCTCAGGTCCAGGTCCAGCTGGACCTCAGGTCCAGGTGGTCCAGGACCTCAGGTCCAGGTCCAGCTGGACCTCAGGTCCAGGTGGTCCAGGACCTCAGGTCCAGGTCCAGCTGGACCTCAGGTCCAGGTCCAGCTGGAACTCAGGTCCAGGTCCAGCTGGACCTCAGGTCCAGGTGGTCCACGACCTCAGGTCCAGGTCCAGCTGGACCTCAGGTCCAGGTGGTCCAGGACCTCAGGTCCAGGTCCAGCTGGACCTCAGGTCCAGGTGGTCCAGGACCTCAGGTCCAGGTCCAGCTGGACCTCAGGTCCAGGTGGTCCAGGACCTCAGGTCCAGGTCCAGCTGGACCTCAGGTCCAGGTCCAGCTGGACCTCAGGTCCAGGTGGTCCAGGACCTCAGGTCCAGGTCCAGCTGGACCTCAGGTCCAGGTCCAGCTGGACCTCAGGTCCAGGTGGTCCAGGACCTCAGGTCCAGGTCCAGCTGGACCTCAGGTCCAGGTGGTCCAGGACCTCAGGTCCAGGTCCAGCTGGACCTCAGGTCCAGGTCCAGCTGGACCTCAGGTCCAGGTCCAGCTGGACCTCAGGTCCAGGTCCAGCTGGACCTCAGGTCCAGGTGGTCCAGGACCTCAGGTCCAGGTCCAGCTGGACCTCAGGTCCAGGTCCAGCTGGACCTCAGGTCCAGGTCCAGCGGACCTCAGGTCCAGGTCCAGCTGGACCTCAGGTCCAGGTCCAGCTGGACCTCAGGTCCAGGTCCAGCTGGACCTCAGGTCCAGGTCCAGCTGGACCTCAGGTCCAGGAGGTCCAGGACCTCAGGTCCAGGTCCAGCTGGACCTCAGGTCCAGGTGGTCCAGGACCTCAGGTCCAGGTCCAGCTGGACCTCAGGTCCAGGTCCAGCTGGACCTCAGGTCCAGGTCCAGCTGGACCTCAGGTCCAGGTGGTCCAGGACCTCAGGTCCAGGTCAAGCTGGACCTCAGGTCCAGGTCCAGCTGGACCTCAGGTCCAGGTTCCAGGACCTCAGGTCCAGGTCCAGCTGGACCTCAGGTCCAGGTGGTCCAGGACCTCAGGTCCAGGTCCAGCTGGACCTCAGGTCCAGGAGGTCCAGGACCTCAGGTCCAGGTCCAGCTGGACCTCAGGTCCAGGTGGTCCAGGACCTCAGGTCCAGGTCCAGCTGGACCTCAGGTCCAGATCCAGCTGGACCTCAGGTCCAGGTCCAGCTGGACCTCAGGTCCAAGGTCCAGGACCTCAGGTCCAGGTCCAGCTGGACCTCAGGTCCAGGTGGTCCAGGACCTCAGGTCCAGGTCCAGCTGGACCTCAGGTCCAGGTGGTCCAGGACCTCAGGTCCAGGTCCAGCTGGACCTCAGGTCCAGGTCCAGCTGGACCTCAGGTCCAGGTCCAGCTGGACCTCAGGTCCAGGAGGTCCAGGACCTCAGGTCCAGGTCAAGCTGGACCTCAGGTCCAGGTCCAGCTGGACCTCAGGTCCAGGAGGTCCAGGACCTCAGGTCCAGGTCCAGCTGGACCTCAGGTCCAGGTGGTCCAGGACCTCAGGTCCAGGTCCAGCTGGACCTCAGGTCCAGGTCCAGCTGGACCTCAGGTCCAAGAGGTCCAGGACCTCAGGTCCAGGTCCAGCTGGACCTCAGGTCCAGGTGGTCCAGGACCTCAGGTCCAGGTCCAGCTGGACCTCAGGTCCAGGTCCAGCTGGACCTCAGGTCCAGGTGGTCCAGGACCTCAGGTCCAGGTCCAGCTGGACCTCAGGTCCAGGTCCAGCTGGACCTCAGGTCCAGGTCCAGCTGGACCTCAGGTCCAGGTCCAGCTGGACCTCAGGTCCAGGTGGTCCAGGACCTCAGGTCCAGGTCCAGCTGGACCTCAGGTCCAGGTCCAGCTGGACCTCAGGTCCAGGTGGTCCAGGACCTCAGGTCCAGGTCCAGCTGGACCTCAGGTCCAGGTCCAGCGGACCTCAGGTCCAGGTCCAGCTGGACCTCAGGTCCAGGTGGTCCAGGACCTCAGGTCCAGGTCCAGCTGGACCTCAGGTCCAGGTCCAGCTGGACCTCAGGTCCAGGTGGCCACGACCTCAGGTCCAGGTCCAGCTGGACCTCAGGTCCAGGTCCAGCTGGACCTCAGGTCCAGGTGGTCCAGGACCTCAGGTCCAGGTCCAGCTGGACCTCAGGTCCAGATCCAGCTGGACCTCAGGTCCAGGTCCAGCTGGACCTCAGGTCCAGGGGTCCAGGACCTCAGGTCCAGGTCCAGCTGGACCTCAGGTCCAGGTCCAGCTGGACCTCAGGTCCAGGAGGTCCAGGACCTCAGGTCCAGGTCCAGCTGGACCTCAGGTCCAGGTGGTCCACGACCTCAGGTCCAGGTCCAGCTGGACCTCAGGTCCAGGTCCAGCTGGACCTCAGGTCCAGATCCAGGACCTCAGGTCCAGGTCCAGCTGGACCTCAGGTCCAGGGGTCCAGGACCTCAGGTCCAGGTCCAGCTGGACCTCAGGTCCAGGTCCAGCTGGACCTCAGGTCCAGGTAGTCCAGGGACCTCAGGTCCAGGTCCAGCTGGACCTCAGGTCCAGGTCCAGCTGGACCTCAGGTCCAGGAGGTCCAGGACCTCAGGTCCAGGTCCAGCTGGACCTCAGGTCCAGGTGGTCCACGACCTCAGGTCCAGGTCCAGCTGGACCTCAGGTCCAGGTCCAGCTGGACCTCAGGTCCAGGTGGTCCAGGACCTCAGGTCCAGGTCAAGCTGGACCTCAGGTCCAGGTCCAGCTGGACCTCAGGTCCAGGTGGTCCAGGACCTCAGGTCCAGGTCCAGCTGGACCTCAGGTCCAGGTCCAGCGGACCTCAGGTCCAGGTCCAGCTGGACCTCAGGTCCAGGAGGTCCAGGACCTCAGGTCCAGGTCCAGCTGGACCTCAGGTCCAGGTGGTCCACGACCTCAGGTCCAGGTCCAGCTGGACCTCAGGTCCAGGTCCAGCTGGACCTCAGGTCCAGGTGGTCCAGGACCTCAGGTCCAGGTCCAGCTGGACCTCAGGTCCAGGTCCAGCTGGACCTCAGGTCCAGGTCCAGCTGGACCTCAGGTCCAGGTCCAGCTGGACCTCAGGTCCAGGTGGTCCAGGACCTCAGGTCCAGGTCAAGCTGGACCTCAGGTCCAGGTCCAGCGGACCTCAGGTCCAGGTCCAGCTGGACCTCAGGTCCAGGTCCAGCTGGAAATCAGGTCCAGGTCCAGCTGGACCTCAGGTCCAGGTGGTCCACGACCTCAGGTCCAGGTCAAGCTGGACCTCAGGTCCAGGTGGTCCAGGACCTCAGGTCCAGGTCCAGCTGGACCTCAGGTCCAGGTCCAGCTGGACCTCAGGTCCAGGAGGTCCAGGACCTCAGGTCCAGGTCCAGCTGGACCTCAGGTCCAGGTGGTCCAGGACCTCAGGTCCAGGTCCAGCTGGACCTCAGGTCCAGGTCCAGCTGGACCTCAGGTCCAGGTCCAGCTGGACCTCAGGTCCAGGAGGTCCAGGACCTCAGGTCCAGGTCCAGCTGGACCTCAAGTCCAGGTGGTCCAGGACCTCAGGTCCAGGTCCAGCTGGACCTCAGGTCCAGGTCCAGCTGGACCTCAGGTCCAGGTGGTCCAGGACCTCAGGTCCAGGTCCAGCTGGACCTCAGGTCCAGGTCCAGCTGGACCTCAGGTCCAGGAGGTCCAGGACCTCAGGTCCAGGTCCAGCTGGACCTCAGGTCCAGGTGGTCCACGACCTCAGGTCCAGGTCCAGCTGGACCTCAGGTCCAGGTCCAGCTGGACCTCAGGTCCAGGAGGTCCAGGGACCTCAGGTCCAGGTCCAGCTGGACCTCAGGTCCAGGTCCAGCTGGACCTCAGGTCCAGGAGGTCCAGGACCTCAGGTCCAGGTCCAGCTGGACCTCAGGTCCAGGTGGTCCAGGACCTCAGGTCCAGGTCCAGCTGGACCTCAGGTCCAGGTGGTCCAGGACCTCAGGTCCAGGTCCAGCTGGACCTCAGGTCCAGGTCCAGCTGGACCTCAGGTCCAAGGTCCAGGACCTCAGGTCCAGGTGGTCCAGCTGGACCTCAGGTCCAGGTCCAGCTGGACCTCAGGTCCAGGTCCAGCTGGACCTCAGGTCCAGGTGGTCCAGGACCTCAGGTCCAGGTCCAGCTGGACCTCAGGTCCAGGTCCAGCTGGACCTCAGGTCCAGGTCCAGCTGGACCTCAGGTCCAGGTGGTCCACGACCTCAGGTCCAGGTCCAGCTGGACCTCAGGTCCAGGTCCAGCTGGACCTCAGGTCCAGGTCCAGCTGGACCTCAGGTCCAGGTCCAGCTGGACCTCAGGTCCAGGTGGTCCAGGACCTCAGGTCCAGGTCCAGCTGGACCTCAGGTCCAGGTCCAGCTGGACCTCAGGTCCAGGTGGTCCAGGACCTCAGGTCCAGGTCCAGCTGGACCTCAGGTCCAGGTCCAGCTGGACCTCAGGTCCAGGTGGTCCAGGACCTCAGGTCCAGGTCCAGCTGGACCTCAGGTCCAGGTGGTCCAGGACCTCAGGTCCAGGTCCAGCTGGACCTCAGGTCCAGGTGGTCCAGGACCTCAGGTCCAGGTCCAGCTGGACCTCAGGTCCAGGTCCAGCTGGACCTCAGGTCCAGGTGGTCCAGGACCTCAGGTCCAGGTCCAGCTGGACCTCAGGTCCAGGTCCAGCTGGACCTCAGGTCCAGGTGGTCCAGGACCTCAGGTCCAGGTCCAGCTGGACCTCAGGTCCAGGAGGTCCAGGACCTCAGGTCCAGGTCCAGCTGGACCTCAGGTCCAGGTCCAGCTGGACCTCAGGTCCAGGTCCAGCTGGACCTCAGGTCCAGGTCCAGCTGGACCTCAGGTCCAGGTGGTCCAGGACCTCAGGTCCAGGTCCAGCTGGACCTCAGGTCCAGGTCCAGCTGGACCTCAGGTCCAGGTCCAGATGGACCTCAGATCCAGGTCCAGCTGGTCGTCAGGTCCAGGTCCAGCTGGACCTCAGGTCCAGGTCCAACTGGACCTCAGGTCCAGGTCCAGCTGGACCTCAGGTCCAGGTGGTCCAGGACCTCAGGTCCAGGTCCAGCTGGACCTCAGGTCCAGGTGGTCCAGGACCTCAGGTCCAGGTCCAGCTGGACCTCAGGTCCAGGTCCAGCTGGACCTCAGGTCCAGGTCCAGCTGGACCTCAGGTCCAGGTGGTCCAGGACCTCAGGTCCAGGTCAAGCTGGACCTCAGGTCCAGGTCCAGCTGGACCTCAGGTCCAGGTGGTCCAGGACCTCAGGTCCAGGTCCAGCTGGACCTCAGGTCCAGGAGGTCCAGGACCTCAGGTCCAGGTCCAGCTGGACCTCAGGTCCAGGTGGTCCAGGACCTCAGGTCCAGGTCCAGCTGGACCTCAGGTCCAGGTGGTCCAGGACCTCAGGTCCAGGTCAAGCTGGACCTCATGTCCAGATCCAACTGGACCTCAGGTCCAGGTCCTGCTGGACCTCAGGTCCAATCGTTCCAGGACCTCAGGTCCAGGTCCAGCTGGACCTCAAGTCCAGGTGGTCCAGGACCTCAGGTCCAGGTCCAGCTTGACCTCAGGTCCAGGTGGTCCAGGACCTCAGGTACCATGTCCAGCTGGACCTCAGGTCCAGGTCCAGCTGGACCTCAGGTCCAGGTCCAGCTGGACCTCAGGTCCAGGAGGTCCAGGACCTCAGGTCCAGGTCCAGCTGGACCTCAGGTCCAGGTCCAGCTGGACCTCAGGTCCAGGAGGTCCAGGACCTCAGGTCCAGGTCCAGCTGGACCTCAGGTCCAGGTGGTCCAGGACCTCAGGTCCAGGTCCAGCTGGACCTCAGGTCCAGGAGGTCCAGGACCTCAGGTCCAGGTCCAGCTGGACCTCAGGTCCAGGTGGTCCAGGACCTCAGGTCCAGGTCCAGCTGGACCTCAGGTCCAGGTCCAGCTGGACCTCAGGTCCAGGAGGTCCAGGACCTCAGGTCCAGGTCCAGCTGGACCTCAGGTCCAGGTGGTCCACGACCTCAGGTCCAGGTCCAGCTGGACCTCAGGTCCAGGTCCAGCTGAACCTCAGGTCCAGGTCCAGCTGGACCTCAGGTCCAGGTGGTCCAGGACCTCAGGTCCAGGTCCAGCTGGACCTCAGGTCCAGGTCCAGCTGGACCTCAGGTCCAGGTGGTCCAGGACCTCAGGTCCAGGTCCAGCTGGACCTCAGGTCCAGGTCCAGCGGACCTCAGGTCCAGGTCCAGCTGGACCTCAGGTCCAGGTGGTCCAGGACCTCAGGTCCAGGTCCAGCTGAACCTCAGGTCCAGGTCCAGCTGGACCTCAGGTCCAGGTGGTCCAGCGACCTCAGGTCCAGGTCCAGCTGGACCTCAGGTCCAGGTCCAGCTGGACCTCAGGTCCAGGTGGTCCAGGACCTCAGGTCCAGGTCCAGCTGGACCTCAGGTCCAGATCCAGGGACCTCAGGTCCAGGTCCTGCTGGACCTCAGGTCCAGGGGTCCAGGACCTCAGGTCCAGGTCCAGCTGGACCTCAGGTCCAGGTCCAGCGACCTCAGGTCCAGGAGTCCAGCGGACCTCAGGTCCAGGTCCAGCTGGACCTCAGGTCCAGGTCCAGCTGGACCTCAGGTCCAGGAGGTCCAGGACCTCAGGTCCAGGTCCAGCTGGACCTCAGGTCCAGGTGGTCCACGACCTCAGGTCCAGGTCCAGCTGGACCTCAGGTCCAGGTCCAGCTGGACCTCAGGTCCAGGTGGTCCAGGACCTCAGGTCCAGGTCAAGCTGGACATCAGGTCCAGGTCCAGCTGGACCTCAGGTCCAGGTGGTCCAGGACCTCAGGTCCAGGTCCAGCTGGACCTCAGGTCCAGGTCCAGCTGGACCTCAGGTCCAGGTCCAGCTGGACCTCAGGTCCAGGTCCAGCTGGACCTCAGGTCCAGGAGGTCCAGGACCTCAGGTCCAGGTCCAGCTGGACCTCAGGTCCAGGTGGTCCACGACCTCAGGTCCAGGTCCAGCTGGACCTCAGGTCCAGGTCCAGCTGGACCTCAGGTCCAGGTGGTCCAGGACCTCAGGTCCAGGTCCAGCTGGACCTCAGGTCCAGGTCCAGCTGGACCTCAGGTCCAGGTCCAGCGGACCTCAGGTCCAGGTCCAGCTGGACCTCAGGTCCAGGTGGTCCAGGACCTCAGGTCCAGGTCCAGCTGGACCTCAGGTCCAGGTCCAGCTGGACCTCAGGGCCAGGTCCAGCTGGACCTCAGGTCCAGATGGTCCAGGACCTCAGGTCCAGGTCCAGCTGGACCTCAGGTCCAGGTGGTCCAGGACCTCAGGTCCAGGTCCAGCTGGACCTCAGGTCCAGGTGGTCCAGGACCTCAGGTCCAGGTCCAGCTGGACCTCAGGTCCAGGTCCAGCGGACCTCAGGTCCAGGTCCAGCTGGAACTCAGGTCCAGGTCCAGCTGGACCTCAGGTCCAGGTGGTCCACGACCTCAGGTCCAGGTCCAGCTGGACCTCAGGTCCAGGTGGTCCAGGACCTCAGGTCCAGGTCCAGCTGGACCTCAGGTCCAGGTCCAGCTGGACCTCAGGTCCAGGAGGTCCAGGACCTCAGGTCCAGGTCCAGCTGGACCTCAGGTCCAGGTGGTCCAGGACCTCAGGTCCAGGTCCAGCTGGACCTCAGGTCCAGGTCCAGCTGGACCTCAGGTCCAGGTGGTCCAGGACCTCAGGTCCAGGTCCAGCTGGACCTCAGGTCCAGGTGGTCCAGGACCTCAGGTCCAGGTCCAGCTGGACCTCAGGTCCAGGTCCAGCTGGACCTCAGGTCCAGGTGGTCCAGGACCTCAGGTCCAGGTCCAGCTGGACCTCAGGTCCAGGTCCAGCTGGACCTCAGGTCCAGGAGGTCCAAAACCTCAGGTCCAGGTCCAGCTGGACCTCAGGTCCAGGTGGTCCACGACCTCAGGTCCAGGTCCAGCTGGACCTCAGGTCCAGGTCCAGCTGGACCTCAGGTCCAGGTGGTCCACGACCTCAGGTCCAGGTCCAGCTGGACCTCAGGTCCAGGTCCAGCTGGACCTCAGGTCCAGGAGGTCCAGGACCTCAGGTCCAGGTCCAGCTGGACCTCAGGTCCAGGTGGTCCACGACCTCAGGTCCAGGTCCAGCTGGACCTCAGGTCCAGGTGGTCCAGGACCTCAGGTCCAGGTCCAGCTGGACCTCAGGTCCAGGTCCAGCTGGACCTCAGGTCCAAGGTCCAGCTGGACCTCAGGTCCAGGTGGTCCAGGACCTCAGGTCCAGGTCCAGCTGGACCTCAGGTCCAGGTCCAGCTGGACCTCAGGTCCAGGTGATCCAGGACCTCAGGTCCAGGTCCAGCTGGACCTCAGGTCCAGGTCCAGCGGACCTCAGGTCCAGGTCCAGCTGGACCTCAGGTCCAGGTGGTCCAGGACCTCAGGTCCAGGTCCAGCTGGACCTCAGGTCCAGGTCCAGCTGGACCTCAGGTCCAGGTCCAGCTGGACCTCAGGTCCAGGTCCAGCTGGACCTCAGGTCCAGGTGGTCCAGGACCTCAGGTCCAGGTCCAGCTGGACCTCAGGTCCAGGTCCAGCTGGACCTCAGGTCCAGGTGGTCCAGGACCTCAGGTCCAGGTCCAGCTTAACCTCAGGTCCAGGTCCAGCTGGACCTCAGGTCCAGGAGGTCCAGGACCTCAGGTCCAGGTCTAGCTGGACCTCAGGTCCAGGTGGTCCAGCTGGACCTCAGGTCCAGGTCCAGCTGGACCTCAGGTCCAGGTGGTCCAGGACCTCAGGTCCAGGTCCAGCTGGACCTCAGGTCCAGGTCCAGCTGGAACTCAGGTCCAGGTCCAGCTGGACCTCAGGTCCAGGTGGTCCACGACCTCAGGTCCAGGTCAAGCTGGACCTCAGGTCCAGGTGGTCCAGGACCTCAGGTCCAGGTCCAGCTGGACCTCAGGTCCAGGTCCAGCTGGACCTCAGGTCCAGGAGGTCCAGGACCTCAGGTCCAGGTCCAGCTGGACCTCAGGTCCAGGTGGTCCACGACCTCAGGTCCAGGTCCAGCTGGACCTCAGGTCCAGGTGGTCCACGACCTCAGGTCAGGGTCCAGCTGGACCTCAGGTCCAGGTCCAGCTGGACAGGTCCAGGTCCAGCTGGACCTCAGGTCCAGGAGGTCCAGGACCTCAGGTCCAGGTCCAGCTGGACCTCAGGTCCAGGTCCAGCTGACCTCAGGTCCAGGAGGTCCAGGACCTCAGGTCCAGGTCCAGCTGGACCTCAGGTCCAGGTGTCCAGGACCTCAGGTCCAGGTCCAGCTGGACCTCAGGTCCAAGAGGTCCAGGACCTCAGGTCCAGGTCCAGCTGGACCTCAGGTCCAGGTGGTCCAGGACCTCAGGTCCAGGTCCAGCTGGACCTCAGGTCCAGGTCCAGCTGGACCTCAGGTCCAGGAGGTCCAGGACCTCAGGTCCAGGTCCAGCTGGACCTCAGGTCCAGGTGGTCCAGGACCTCAGGTCCAGGTCCAGCTGGACCTCAGGTCCAGGTCCAGCTGAACCTCAGGTCCAGGTCCAGCTGGACCTCAGGTCCAGGTGGTCCAGGACCTCAGGTCCAGGTCCAGCTGGACCTCAGGTCCAGGTCCAGCTGGACCTCAGGTCCAGGTGGTCCAGGACCTCAGGTCCAGGTCCAGCTGGACCTCAGGTCCAGGTCCAGCTGGACCTCAGGTCCAGGTCCAGCTGGACATCAGGTCCAGAGGTCCAGGACCTCAGGTCCAGGTCCAGCTGAACCTCAGGTCCAGGTCCAGCTGGACCTCAGGTCCAGGTGGTCCACGACCTCAGGTCCAGGTCCAGCTGGACCTCAGGTCCAGGTCCAGCTGGACCTCAGGTCCAGGTGGTCCAGGACCTCAGGTCCAGGTCCAGCTGGACCTCAGGTCCAGATCCAGCTGGACCTCAGGTCCAGGTCCAGCTGGACCTCAGGTCCAGGTGGTCCAGGACCTCAGGTCCAGGTCCAGCTGGACCTCAGGTCCAGGTCCAGCTAGACCTCAGGTCCAGGTGGTCCACGACCTCAGGTCCAGGTCCAGCTGGACCTCAGGTCCAGGTCCAGCTGGACCTCAGGTCCAGGAGGTCCAGGACGTCAGGTCCAGGTCTAGCTGGACCTCAGTTCCAGGTGGTCCACGACCTCAGGTCCAGGTCCAGCTGGACCTCAGGTCCAGGTCCAGCTGGACCTCAGGTCCAGGTGGTCCAGGACCTCAGGTCCAGGTCCAGCTGGACCTCAGGTCCAGGTCCAGCTGGACCTCAGGTCCAGGTGTCCAGGACCTCAGGTCCAGGTCCAGCTGGACCTCAGGTCCAGGTCCAGCGGACCTCAGGTCCAGGTCCAGCTGGACCTCAGGTCCAGGTCCAGCTGGACCTCAGGTCCAGGAGGTCCAGGACCTCAGGTCCAGGTCCAGCTGGACCTCAGGTCCAGGTGGTCCACGACCTCAGGTCCAGGTCCAGCTGGACCTCAGGTCCAGGTCCAGCTGGACCTCAGGTCCAGGTGGTCCAGGACCTCAGGTCCAGGTCCAGCTGGACCTCAGGTCCAGGTCCAGCGGACCTCAGGTCCAGGTCCAGGGACCTCAGGTCCAGGTCCAGCTGGACCTCAGGTCCAGGTGGTCCAGGACCTCAGGTCCAGGTCCAGCTGGACCTCAGGTCCAGGTTCAGCTGGACCTCATGGCCCGGTCCAGCTGGACCTCAGGTCCAGATGGTCCAGGACCTCAGGTCCAGGTCCAGCTGGACCTCAGGTCCAGGTGGTCCAGGACCTCAGGTCCAGGTCCAGCTGGACCTCAGGTCCAGGTGGTCCACGACCTCAGGTCCAGGTCCAGCTGGACCTCAGGTCCAGGTCCAGCTGGACCTCAGGTCCAGGTCCAGCTGGAAATCAGGTCCATGTCCAGCTGGACCTCAGGTCCAGGTGGTCCACGACCTCAGGTCAAGGTCAAGCTGGACCTCAGGTCCAGGTGGTCCAGGACCTCAGGTCCAGGTCCAGCTGGACCTCAGGTCCAGGTCCAGCTGGACCTCAGGTCCAGGAGGTCCAGGACCTCAGGTCCAGGTCCAGCTGGACCTCAGGTCCAGGTGGTCCAGGACCTCAGGTCCAGGTCCAGCTGGACCTCAGGTCCAGGTCCAGCTGGACCTCAGGTCCAGGTGGTCAGGACCTCAGGTCCAGGTCCAGCTGGACCTCAAGTCAAGGTGGTCCAGGACCTCAGGTCCAGGTCCAGCTGGACCTCAGGTCCAGGTCCAGCTGGACCTCAGGTCCAGGTGGTCCAGGACCTCAGGTCCAGGTCCAGCTGGACCTCAGGTCCAGGTCCAGCTGGACCTCAGGTCCAGGAGGTCCAGGACCTCAGGTCCAGGTCCAGCTGGACCTCAGGTCCAGGAGGTCCAGTGACCTCAGGTCCAGGTCCAGCTGGACCTCAGGTCCAGGTCCAGCTGAACCTCAGGTCCAGGAGGTCCACGACCTCAGGTCCAGGTCCAGCTGGACCTCAGGTCCAGGTCCAGCTGGACCTCAGGTCCAGGAGGTCCAGGACCTCAGGTCCAGGTCCAGCTGGACCTCAGGTCCAGGTGGTCCAGGACCTCAGGTCCAGGTCCAGCTGGACCTCAGGTCCAGGTGGTCCAGGACCTCAGGTCCAGGTCCAGGTGGACCTCAGGTCCAGGTCCAGCTGGACCTCAGGTCCAGGTCCAGCTGGACCTCAGGTCCAGGGGTCCAGTGGACCTCAGGTCCAGGTCCAGCTGGACCTCAGGTCCAGGTCCAGCTGGACCTCAGGTCCAGGTGGTCCAGGACCTCAGGTCCAGGTCAGGCTGGACCTCAGGTCCAGGTCCAGCGGACCTCAGGTCCAGGTCCAGCTGGACCTCAGGTCCAGGTGGTCCACGAACCTCAGGTCCAGGTCCAGCTGGACCTCAGGTCCAGGTCCAGGGACCTCAGGTCCAGGTCCAGCTGGACCTCAGGTCCAGGTCCAGCTGAACTCAGGTCCAGGTCCAGCTGGACCTCAGGTCCAGGTCCAGCTGGACCTCAGGTCCAGGTCCAGCTGGACCTCAGGTCCAGGAGGTCCAGGACCTCAGGTCCAGGTCCAGCTGGACCTCAGGTCCAGGTGGTCCACGACCTCAGGTCCAGGTCCAGCTGGACCTCAGGTCCAGGTCCAGCTGGACCTCAGGTCCAGGTGGTCCAGGACCTCAGGTCCAGGTCCAGCTGGACCTCAGGTCCAGGTCCAGCTGGACCTCAGGTCCAGGTCCAGCTGGACCTCAGGTCCAGGTCCAGCTGGACCTCAGGTCCAGGTGGTCCAGGACCTCAGGTACCATGTCCAGCTGGACCTCAGGTCCAGGTTCAGCTGGACCTCAGGTCCAGGTCCAGCTGGACCTCAGGTCCAGGTGGTCCAGGACCTCAGGTCCAGGTCCAGCTGGACCTCAGGTCCAGGTGGTCCAGGACCTCAGGTCCAGGTCCAGCTGGACCTCAGGTCCAGGTGGTCCACGACCTCAGGTCCAGGTCCAGCTGGACCTCAGGTCCAGGTCCAGCTGGACCTCAGGTCCAGGTCCAGCTGGAAATCAGGTCCATGTCCAGCTGGACCTCAGGTCCAGGTGGTCCACGACCTCAGGTCCAGGTCAAGCTGGACCTCAGGTCCAGGTGGTCCAGGACCTCAGGTCCAGGTCCAGCTGGACCTCAGGTCCAGGTCCAGCTGGACCTCAGGTCCAGGAGGTCCAGGACCTCAGGTCCAGGTCCAGCTGGACCTCAGGTCCAGGTGGTCCAGGACCTCAGGTCCAGGTCCAGCTGGACCTCAGGTCCAGGTCCAGCTGGACCTCAGGTCCAGGTGGTCCAGGACCTCAGGTCCAGGTCCAGCTGGACCTCAGGTCCAGGTGGTCCAGGACCTCAGGTCCAGGTCCAGCTGGACCTCAGGTCCAGGTCCAGCTGGACCTCAGGTCCAGGTGGTCCAGGACCTCAGGTCCAGGTCCAGCTGGACCTCAGGTCCAGGTCCAGCTGGACCTCAGGTCCAGGAGGTCCAGGACCTCAGGTCCAGGTCCAGCTGGACCTCAGGTCCAGGAGGTCCACGACCTCAGGTCCAGGTCCAGCTGGACCTCAGGTCCAGGTCCAGCTGACCACAGGTCCAGGAGGTCCACGGACCTCAGGTCCAGGTCCAGCTGGACCTCAGGTCCAGGTCCAGCTGGACCTCAGGTCCAGGAGGTCCAGGACCTCAGGTCCAGGTCCAGCTGGACCTCAGGTCCAGGTGGTCCAGGACCTCAGGTCCAGGTCCAGCTGGACCTCAGGTCCAGGTGGTCCAGGACCTCAGGTCCAGGTCCAGCTGGACCTCAGGTCCAGGTCCAGCTGGACCTCAGGTCCAGGAGGTCCAGGACCTCAGGTCCAGGTGGTCCACGACCTCAGGTCCAGGTCCAGCTGGACCTCAGGTCCAGGTCCAGCTGGACCTCAGGTCCAGGTGGTCCAGGACCTCAGGTCCAGGTCCAGCTGGACCTCAGGTCCAGGTCCAGCGGACCTCAGGTCCAGGTCCAGCTGGACCTCAGGTCCAGGTGGTCCACGACCTCAGGTCCAGGTCCAGCTGGACCTCAGGTCCAGGTCCAGCGGACCTCAGGTCCAGGTCCAGCTGGACCTCAGGTCCAGGTCCAGCTAGAACTCAGGTCCAGGTGGTCCAGGACCTCAGGTCTAGGTCCAGCTGGACCTCAGGTCCAGGTCCAGCTGGACCTCAGGTCCAGGTGGTCCAGGACCTCAGGTCCAGGTCCAGCTGGACCTCAGGTCCAGGTCCAGCTGGACCTCAGGTCCAGGAGGTCCAGGACCTCAGGTCCAGGTCCAGCTGGACCTCAGGTCCAGGTGGTCCACGACCTCAGGTCCAGGTCCAGCTGGACCTCAGGTCCAGGTGGTCCAGGACCTCAGGTCCAGGTCCAGCTGGACCTCAGGTCCAGGTCCAGCTGGAAATCAGGTCCATGTCCAGCTGGACCTCAGGTCCAGGTGGACCACGACCTCAGGTCAAGGTCAAGCTGGACCAAGGTCCAGGTGGTCCAGGACCTCAGGTCCAGGTCCAGCTGGACCTCAGGTCCAGGTCCAGCTGGACCTCAGGTCCAGGAGGTCCAGGACCTCAGGTCCAGGTCCAGCTGGACCTCAGGTCCAGGTGGTCCACGACCTCAGGTCCAGGTCCAGCAGGACCTCAGGTCCAGGTCCAGCTGGACCTCAGGTCCAGGTGGTCCAGGACCTCAGGTCCAGGTCCAGCTGGACCTCAGGTCCAGGTCCAGCTGGACCTCAGGTCCAGGTCCTGCTGGACCTCAGGTCCAAGAGTTCCAGGACCTCAGGTCCAGGTCCAGCTGGACCTCAAGTCAAGGTGGTCCAGGACCTCAGGTCCAGGTCCAGCTGGACCTCAGGTCCAGGTCCAGCTGGACCTCAGGTCCAGGTGGTCCAGGACCTCAGGTCCAGGTCCAGCTGGACCTCAGGTCCAGGAGGTCCACGGACCTCAGGTCCAGGTCCAGCTGGACCTCAGGTCCAGGTGGTCCACGACCTCAGGTCCAGGTCCAGCTGGACCTCAGGTCCAGGTCCAGCGGACCTCAGGTCCAGGTCCAGCTGGACCTCAGGTCCAGGTCCAGCTGGAAATCAGGTCCAGGTCCAGCTGGACCTCAGGTCCAGGTGGTCCACGACCTCAGGTCACAGGTCAAGCTGGACCTCAGGTCCAGGTGGTCCAGGACCTCAGGTCCAGGTCCAGCTGGACCTCAGGTCCAGGTCCAGCTGGACCTCAGGTCCAGAGGTCCAGGACCTCAGGTCCAGGTCCAGCTGGACCTCAGGTCCAGGTGGTCCAGGACCTCAGGTCCAGGTCCAGCTGGACCTCAGGTCCAGGTGGTCCAGGACCTCAGGTCCAGGTCCAGCTGGACCTCAGGTCCAGGTCCAGCTGGACCTCAGGTCCAGGTGGTCCAGGACCTCAGGTCCAGGTCCAGCTGGACCTCAGGTCCAGGTCCAGCTGGACCTCAGGTCCAGGTGGTCCAGGACCTCAGGTCCAGGTCCAGCTGGACCTCAGGTCCAGGTCCAGCTGGACCTCAGGTCCAGGTCCAGCTGGACCTCAGGTCCAGGTCCAGCTGGACATCAGGTCCAGGTCCAGCTGGACCTCAGGTCCAGGGTCCGCGGACCTCAGGTCCAGGTCCAGCTGGACCTCAGGTCCAGGAGGTCCAGGACCTCAGGTCCAGGTCCAGCTGGACCTCAGGTCCAGGTGGTCCAGGACCTCAGGTCCAGGTCCAGCTGGACCTCAGGTCCAGGTCCAGCTGGACCTCAGGTCCAGGTCCAGCTGGACCTCAGGTCCAGGTGGTCCAGGACCTCAGGTCCAGGTCAAGCTGGACCTCAGGTCCAGGTCCAGCTGGACCTCAGGTCCAGGTAGTCCAGGACCTCAGGTCCAGGTCCAGCTGGACCTCAGGTCCAGGAGGTCCAGGAACTCAGGTCCAGGTCAAGCTGGACCTCAGGTCCAGGTGGTCCAGGACCTCAGGTCCAGGTCCAGCTGGACCTCAGGTCCAGGTGGTCCAGGACCTCAGGTCCAGGTCCAGCTGGACCTCATGTCCAGATCCAGCTGGACCTCAGGTCCAGGTCCTGCTGGACCTCAGGTCCAAGTTCCAGGACCTCAGGTCCAGGTCCAGCTGGACCTCAGGTCCAGGTGGTCCAGGACCTCAGGTCCAGGTCCAGCTGGACCTCAGGTCCAGGTGGTCCAGGACCTCAGGTCCAGGTCCAGCTGGACCTCAGGTCCAGGTCCAGCTGGACCTCAGGTCCAGGTCCAGCTGGACCTCAGGTCCAGGTCAAGCTGGACCTCAGGTCCAGGTCCAGCTGGACCTAAGGTCCAGGAGGTCCAGGACCTCAGGTCCAGGTCCAGCTGGACCTCAGGTCCAGGTGGTCCAGGACCTCAGGTCCAGGTCCAGCTGGACCTCAGGTCCAGGAGGTCCAGGACCTCAGGTCCAGGTCCAGCTGGACCTCAGGTCAAGGTGGTCCAGGACCTCAGGTCCAGGTCCAGCTGGACCTCAGGTCCAGGTCCAGCTGGACATCAGGTCCAGGAGGTCCAGGACCTCAGGTCCAGGTCCAGCTGGACCTCAGGTCCAGGTGGTCCAGGACCTCAGGTCCAGGTCCAGCTGGACCTCAGGTCCAGGTCCAGCTGGACCTCAGGTCCAGGAGGTCCAGGACCTCAGGTCCAGGTCCAGCTGGACCTCAGGTCCAGGGGTCCACGGACCTCAGGTCCAGGTCCAGCTGGACCTCAGGTCCAGGTCCAGCTGAACCTCAGGTCCAGGTCCAGCTGGACCTCAGGTCCAGGTGGTCCAGGAACTCAGGTCCAGGTCCAGCTGGACCTCAGGTCCAGGTCCAGCTGGACCTCAGGTCCAGGTGGTCCAGGACCTCAGGTCCAGGTCCAGCTGGACCTCAGGTCCAGGTGGTCCAGGACCTCAGGTCCAGGTCAAGCTGGACCTCAGGTCCAGGTGGTCCAGGACCTCAGGTCCAGGTCCAGCTGGACCTCAGGTCCAGGTCCAGCTGGACCTCAGGTCCAGGAGGTCCAGGACCTCAGGTCCAGGTCCAGCTGGACCTCAGGTCCAGGTGGTCCAGGACCTCAGGTCCAGGTCCAGCTGGACCTCAGGTCCAGGTCCAGCTGGAACTCAGGTCCAGGTCCAGCTGGACCTCAGGTCCAAGAGTTCCAGGACCTCAGGTCCAGGTCCAGCTGGACCTCAAGTCAAGGTGGTCCAGGACCTCAGGTCCAGGTCCAGCTGGACCTCAGGTCCAGGTCCAGCTGGACCTCAGGTCCAGGTGGTCCAGGACCTCAGGTCCAGGTCCAGCTGGACCTCAGGTCCAGGTCCAGCTGGACCTCAGGTCCAGGAGGTCCAGGACCTCAGGTCCAGGTCCAGCTGGACCTCAGGTCCAGGTGGTCCACGACCTCAGGTCCAGGTCCAGCTGGACCTCAGGTCCAGGTCCAGCTGGACCTCAGGTCCAGGAGGTCCAGGACCTCAGGTCCAGGTCCAGCTGGACCTCAGGTCCAGGTGGTCCAGGACCTCAGGTCCAGGTCCAGCTGGACCTCAGGTCCAGGTCCAGCTGGACCTCAGGTCCAGGGGTCCAGGGACCTCAGGTCCAGGTCCAGCTGGACCTCAGGTCCAGGTCCAGCTGGACCTCAGGTCCAGGTCCAGCGGACCTCAGGTCCAGGTCCAGCTGAACCTCAGGTCCAGGTCCAGCTGACCTCAGGTCCAGGTCCAGCGGACCTCAGGTCCAGGTCCAGCTGGACCTCAGGTCCAGGAGGTCCAGGACCTCAGGTCCAGGTCCAGCTGGACCTCAGGTCCAGGTGGTCCACGACCTCAGGTCCAGGTCCAGCTGGACCTCAGGTCCAGGTCCAGCTGGACCTCAGGTCCAGGTCCAGCTGGACCTCAGGTCCAGGTGGTCCAGGACCTCAGGTCCAGGTCCAGCTGGACCTCAGGTCCAGGTCCAGCTGGACCTCAGGTCCAGGTGGTCCAGGACCTCAGGTCCAGGTCCAGCTGGACCTCAGGTCCAGGTGGTCCAGGACCTCAGGTCCAGGTCCAGCTGGACCTCAGGTCCAGGTGGTCCAGGACCTCAGGTCCAGGTCCAGCTGGACCTCAGGTCCAGGTCCAGCTGGACCTCAGGTCCAGGTCCAGCTGGACCTCAGGTCCAGGAGGTCCAGGACCTCAGGTCCAGGTCCAGCTGGACCTCAGGTCCAGGTGGTCCAGGACCTCAGGTCCAGGTCCAGCTGGACCTCAGGTCCAGGTGGTCCAGGACCTCAGGTCCAGGTCCAGCTGGACCTCAGGTCCAGGTCCAGCTGGACCTCAGGTCCAGGTCCAGCTGGACCTCAGGTCCAGGAGTCCAGGACCTCAGGTCCAGGTCCAGCTGGACCTCAGGTCCAGGTCCAGCTGGACCTCAGGTCCAGGTGGTCCAGGACCTCAGGTCCAGGTCCAGCTGGACCTCAGGTCCAGGTAGTCCAGGACCTCAGGTCCAGGTCCAGCTGGACCTCAGGTCCAAGAGGTCCAGGACCTCAGGTCCAGGTCCAGCTGGACCTCAAGTCAAGGTGGTCCAGGACCTCAGGTCCAGGTCCAGCTGGACCTCAGGTCCAGGTCCAGCTGGACCTCAGGTCCAGGTGGTCCAGGACCTCAGGTCCAGGTCCAGCTGGACCTCAGGTCCAGGTGGTCCAGGACCTCAGGTCCAGGTCCAGCTGGACCTCAGGTCCAGGTCCAGCTGGACCTCAGGTCCAGGAGGTCCAGGACCTCAGGTCCAGGTCCAGCTGGACCTCAGGTCCAGGTGGTCCACGACCTCAGGTCCAGGTCCAGCTGGACCTCAGGTCCAGGTCCAGCTGGACCTCAGGTCCAGGTCCAGCTGGACCTCAGGTCCAGGTCCAGCTGGACCTCAGGTCCAGGTGGTCCAGGACCTCAGGTCCAGGTCCAGCTGGACCTCAGGTCCAGGTCCAGCTGGACCTCAGGTCCAGGTGGTCCAGGACCTCAGGTCCAGGTCCAGCTGGACCTCAGGTCCAGGGGTCCAGCGGACCTCAGGTCCAGGTCTAGCTGGACCTCAGGTCCAGGTCCAGGGACCTCAGGTCCAGGTCCAGCTGGACCTCAGGTCCAGGTGGTCCACGGACCTCAGGTCCAGGTCCAGCTGGACCTCAGGTCCAGGTCCAGCTGGACCTCAGGTCCAGGTCCAGCTGGACCTCAGGTCCAGGTCCAGCTAGAACTCAGGTCCAGGTGGTCCAGGACCTCATGTCTAGATCCAGCTGGACCTCAGGTCCAGGTCCAGCTGGACCTCAGGTCCAGGAGGTCCAGGACCTCAGGTCCAGGTCCAGCTGGACCTCAGGTCCAGGTGGTCCAGGACCTCAGGTCCAGGTCCAGCTGGACCTCAGGTCCAGGTCCAGCTGGACCTCAGGTCCAGGTGGTCCAGGACCTCAGGTCCAGGTCCAGCTTAACCTCAGGTCCAGGTCCAGCTGGACCTCAGGTCCAGGAGGTCCAGGACCTCAGGTCCAGGTCTAGGTGGACCTCAGGTCCAGGTGGTCCACGACCTCAGGTCCAGGTCCAGCTGGACCTCAGGTCCAGGTGGTCCAGGACCTCAGGTCCAGGTCCAGCTGGACCTCAGGTCCAGGTCCAGCTGGAAATCAGGTCCATGTCCAGCTGGACCTCAGGTCCAGGTGGTCCAGGACCTCAGGTCAAGGTCAAGCTGGACCTCAGGTCCAGGTGGTCCAGGACCTCAGGTCCAGGTCCAGCTGGACCTCAGGTCCAGGTCCAGCTGGACCTCAGGTCCAGGAGGTCCAGGACCTCAGGTCCAGGTCCAGCTGGACCTCAGGTCCAGGTGGTCCACGACCTCAGGTCCAGGTCCAGCAGGACCTCAGGTCCAGGTCCAGCTGGACCTCAGGTCCAGGTGGTCCAGGACCTCAGGTCCAGGTCCAGCTGGACCTCAGGTCCAGGTCCAGCTGGACCTCAGGTCCAGGTCCAGCTGGACCTCAGGTCCAAGAGGTCCAGGACCTCAGGTCCAGGTCCAGCTGGACCTCAGGTCCAGGTGGTCCAGGACCTCAGGTCCAGGTCCAGCTGGACCTCAGGTCCAGGTCCAGCTGGACCTAGGTTCCAGGTGGTCCAGAACCTCAGGTCCAGGTCCAGCTGGACCTCAGGTCCAGAGGTCCAGGACTTCAGGTCCAGGTCCAGCTGGACCTCAGGTCCAGGTGGTCCAGGACCTCAGGTCCAGGTCCAGCTGGACCTCAGGTCCAGGTCCAGCTGGACCTCAGGTCCAGGTCCAGCTGGACCTCAGGTCCAGGTGGTCCAGGACCTCAGGTCCAGGTCAAGCTGGACCTCAGGTCCAGGTCCAGCTGGACCTCAGGTCCAGGTGTCCAGGACCTCAGGTCCAGGTCCAGCTGGACCTCAGGTCCAGGTCCAGCTGGACCTCAGGTCCAGATCCAGCTGGACCTCAGGTCCAGGTCCAGCTGGACCTCAGGTCCAGGTGGTCCAGGACCTCAGGTCCAGGTCCAGCTGGACCTCAGGTCCAGGTGGTCCAGGACCTCAGGTCCAGGTCCAGCTGGACCTCAGGTCCAGGTCCAGCGGACCTCAGGTCCAGGTGGTCCAGGACCTCAGGTCCAGGTCCAGCTGGACCTCAGGTCCAGGTCCAGCTGGACCTCAGGTCCAGGTGGTCCAGGACCTCAGGTCCAGGTCCAGCTGGACCTCAGGTCCAGGTCCAGCTGGACCTCAGGTCCAGGAGGTCCAGGACCTCAGGTCCAGGTCCAGCTGGACCTCAGGTCCAGGTGGTCCAGGACCTCAGGTCCAGGTCCAGCTGGACCTCAGGTCCAGGTCCAGCTGGACCTCAGGTCCAGGAGGTCCAGGACCTCAGGTCCAGGTCCAGCTGGACCTCAGGTCCAGGTGGTCCACGACCTCAGGTCCAGGTCCAGCTGGACCTCAGGTCCAGGTGGTCCAGGACCTCAGGTCCAGGTCCAGCTGGACCTCAGGTCCAGGTCCAGCTGGACCTCAGGTCCAGGTCCAGCTGGACCTCAGGTCCAGGTGGTCCAGGACCTCAGGTCCAGGTCCAGCTGGACCTCAGGTCCAGGTGGTCCAGGACCTCAGGTCCAGGTCCAGCTGGACCTCAGGTCCAGAGGTCCAGGACCTCAGGTCCAGGTCCAGCTGGACCTCAGGTCAAGGTGGTCCAGGACCTCAGGTCCAGGTCCAGCTGGACCTCAGGTCCAGGTCCAGCTGGACCTCAGGTCCAGGTGGTCCAGGACCTCAGGTCCAGGTCCAGCTGGACCTCAGGTCCAGGTCCAGCTGGACCTCAGGTCCAGGTGGTCCAGGACCTCAGGTCCAGGTCCAGCTGGACCTCAGGTCCAGGTCCAGCGACCTCAGGTCCAGGTGGTCCAGGACCTCAGGTCCAGGTCCAGCTGGACCTCAGGTCCAGGTCCAGCTGGACCTCAGGTCCAGGTGGTCCAGGACCTCAGGTCCAGGTCCAGCTGGACCTCAGGTCCAGGTCCAGCTGGACCTCAGGTCCAGGAGGTCCAGGACCTCAGGTCCAGGTCCAGCTGAACCTCAGGTCCAGGTGGTCCAGGACCTCAGGTCCAGGTCCAGCTGGACCTCAGGTCCAGGTCCAGCTGGACCTCAGGTCCAGGTCCAGCTGGACCTCAGGTCCAGGTGGTCCAGGACCTCAGGTCCAGGTCAAGCTGGACCTCAGGTCCAGGTCCAGCTGGACCTCAGGTCCAGGTGGTCCAGGACCTCAGGTCCAGGTCCAGCTGGACCTCAGGTCCAGGAGGTCCAGGACCTCAGGTCCAGGTCCAGCTGGACCTCAGGTCCAGGTGGTCCAGGGACCTCAGGTCCAGGTCCAGCTGGACCTCAGGTCCAGGTGGTCGCAGGACCTCAGGTCCAGGTCCAGCTGGACCTCAGGTCCAGGTCCAGCTGGACCTCAGGTCCAGGTCCAGCTGGACCTCAGGTCCAGGTCCAGCTGGACCTCAGGTCCAGGTCCAGCTGGACCTCAGGTCCAGGTGGTCCAGGACCTCAGGTCCAGGTCCAGCTGGACCTCAGGTCCAGGAGGTCCAGGACCTCAGGTCCAGGTCCAGCTGGACCTCAGGTCCAGGTGGTCCACGACCTCAGGTCCAGGTCCAGCTGGACCTCAGGTCCAGGTCCAGCTGGACCTCAGGTCCAGGTCCAGCTGGACCTCAGGTCCAGGTCCAGCTGGACCTCAGGTCCAGAGGTCCAGGACCTCAGGTCCAGGTCCAGCTGGACCTCAGGTCCAGGTCCAGCGGACCTCAGGTCCAGGTCCAGCTGGACCTCAGGTCCAGGTCCAGCTGGACCTCAGGTCCAGGTCCAGCTGGACCTCAGGTCCAGGAGGTCCAGGACCTCAGGTCCAGGTCCAGCTGGACCTCAGGTCAAGGTGGTCCAGGACCTCAGGTCCAGGTCCAGCTGGACCTCAGGTCCAGGTCCAGCTGGACCTCAGGTCCAGGTGGTCCACGACCTCAGGTCCAGGTCCAGCTGGACCTCAGGTCCAGGTCCAGCTGGACCTCAGGTCCAGGTGGTCCAGGACCTCAGGTCCAGGTCCAGCTGGACCTCAGGTCCAGGTCCAGCGGACCTCAGGTCCAGGTGGTCCAGGACCTCAGGTCCAGGTCCAGCTGGACCTCAGGTCCAGGTCCAGCTGGACCTCAGGTCCAGGTGGTCCAGGACCTCAGGTCCAGGTCCAGCTGGACCTCAGGTCCAGGTCCAGCTGGACCTCAGGTCCAGGTGGTCCAGGACCTCAGGTCCAGGTCCAGCTGGACCTCAGGTCCAGGTGGTCCACGACCTCAGGTCCAGGTCAAGCTGGACCTCAGGTCCAGGTCCAGCTGGACCTCAGGTCCAGGTGGTCCAGGACCTCAGGTCCAGGTCCAGCTGGACCTCAGGTCCAGGAGGTCCAGGACCTCAGGTCCAGGTCCAGCTGGACCTCAGGTCCAGGTGGTCCACGACCTCAGGTCCAGGTCAAGCTGGACCTCAGGTCCAGGTGGTCCAGGACCTCAGGTCCAGGTCCAGCTGGACCTCAGGTCCAGGTCCAGCTGGACCTCAGGTCCAGGTCCAGCTGGACCTCAGGTCCAGGTCCAGCTGGACCTCAGGTCCAGGTCCAGCTGGACCTCAGGTCCAGGTCCAGCTGGACCTCAGGTCCAGGTGGTCCAGGACCTCAGGTCCAGGTCCAGCTGGACCTCAGGTCCAGGAGGTCCAGGACCTCAGGTCCAGGTCCAGCTGGAACTCAGGTCCAGGTGGTCCACGACCTCAGGTCCAGGTCCAGCTGGACCTCAGGTCCAGGGTCCAGGACCTCAGGTCCAGGTCCAGGTGGACCTCAGGTCCAGGTGGTCCAGGACCTCAGGTCCAGGTCCAGCTGGACCTCAGGTCCAGGTCCAGCTGGACCTCAGGTCCAGGTCCAGCTGGAACTCAGGTCCAGGTCCAGCTGGACCTCAGGTCCAGGAGGTCCAGGACCTCAGGTCCAGGTCCAGGTTGGACCTCAGGTCCAGGTCCAGCTGGACCTCAGGTCCAGGTCCAGCTGGACCTCAGGTCCAGATCCAGCTGGACCTCAGGTCCAGGTCCTGCTGGACCTCAGGTCCAAGAGGTCCAGGACCTCAGGTCCAGGTCCAGCTGGACCTCAGGTCAAGGTGGTCCAGGACCTCAGGTCCAGGTCCAGCTGGACCACAGGTCCAGGTCCAGCTGGACCTCAGGTCCAGGTGGTCCACGACCTCAGGTCCAGGTCCAGCTGGACCTCAGGTCCAGGTCCAGCTGGACCTCAGGTCCAGGTGGTCCAGGACCTCAGGTCCAGGTCCAGCTGGACCTCAGGTTCAGGTCCAGCGGACCTCAGGTCCAGGTGGTCCAGGACCTCAGGTCCAGGTCCAGCTGGACCTCATGTCCAGGTCCAGCTGGACCTCAGGTCCAGGTGGTCCAGGTCCTCAGGTCCAGGCCCAGCTGGACCTCAGGTCCAGGTTCAGTGGACCTCAGGTCCAGGAGGTCCAGGACCTCAGGTCCAGGTCCAGCTGGACCCTCAGGTCCAGGTGGTCCAGGACCTCAGGTCCAGGTCCAGCTGGACCTCAGGTCCAGGTCCAGCTGGACCTCAGGTCCAGGTCCAGCGGACCTCAGGTCCAGGTCCAGCTGGACCTCAGGTCCAGGTGGTCCAGGACCTCAGGTCCAGGTCCAGCTGGACCTCAGGTCCAGGTCCAGCTGGACCTCAGGTCCAGGTGGTCCAGGACCTCAGGTCCAGGTCCAGCTGGACCTCAGGTCCAGGGGTCCAGCGGACCTCAGGTCCAGATCCAGCTGGACCTCAGGTCCAGGTCCTGCTGGACCTCAGGTCCAAGAGTTCCAGGACCTCAGGTCCAGGTCCAGCTGGACCTCAAGTCAAGGTGGTCCAGGACCTCAGGTCCAGGTCCAGCTGGACCACAGGTCCAGGTCCAGCTGGACCTCAGGTCCAGGTGGTCCAGGACCTCAGGTCCAGGTCCAGCTGGACCTCAGGACCAGGTCCAGCTGGACCTCAGGTCCAAGACCAGGGACCCAGGTCCTGTCCAGCTGGACCTCAGGTCCAGGTCGTCCAGGACCTCAGGTCCAGGACCAGCTGGACCTAAGGTCCAGGTGGACGTGGACCTCAGGTCCAGACCTGGACCAGGGTCCAGGGGTCCAGGACCTCAGGTCCGTGTCCAGGACCTCAGGTCCAGGTCCAGCTGGACCTCAGGTCCAGGACCTGGACCTCAGGTCCTGGACCAGCTGGACCTCAGGTCCAGGACCAGCTGGACCTCAGGTCCTGGACACGGACCAGAGGTCCTGGACCAGACCAGGGCTGGTCCTGGACCTCAGGTCCAGGTCCAGCGGACCTCAGGTCCAGGTGGAACTGGATCCAGACCAGGATCTCAGGTCCAAGGTCCAGCTGGACCTGAGGTCCAGGACCAGCGGACCTCAGGTCCAGGACCAGCGACCTGGGTCCAGGACCAGCGGACCTCAGGTCCAGGTCCAGCTGGACCTCAGGTCCAGGACGACCAGGACCTCAGGTCCAGGACCAGCTGGACCTCAGGTCCAGGTGGACCAGCGGACCTCAGGTCCAGGACCAGCTGGACCTCAGGTCCAGGACCAGCTGGACCAGGTCCAGGACCAGCTGGACCTCAGGTCCAGGAGCTGGACCTGAGGTCCAGGACCAGCTGGACCTCAGGTCCAGGTCCAGCGGACCTCAGGTCCTGGACCAGGACCTCAGGTCCAGGACCAGCTGGACCTGAGGTCCAGGAGCTGGAACCCAGGTCCAGGACCGCGGACCTGAGGTCCAGGGGTCCAGGACCACGTCCAGGTCCAGGACCGTGAGGTCCAGGAACACCTGGACCAGGTCCAGGACCACCTCGACCTGAGGTCCAGGTGGACCAGGACCTGAGGTCCAGGACCAGCTGGACCTCAGGTCCAGGACAACCTGGACCTCAGGTCCAGGTCCACCTGGACCTGAGGTCCTGGACCAGGGACCTCAGGTCCAGGACCACCTGGACCTCAGGTCCAGGTGGACCTTGGCCGAGGTCCTGGACCTGGACCTCAGGTCCAGGACCAGCGGACCTGAGGTCCAGGTGGACCAGGAACGAGGTCCAGGAGGACCACCTGGACCTCAGGTCCAAGGACCAGCGACCTGGGTCCAGGACCACCGGACCTGAGGTCCAGGACCACCTGGACCTCAGGTCCAGGACGACCTGGACCTGAGGTCCAGGACCAGCTGGACCTCAGGTCCAGGTCCAGCGGACCTCAGGTCCAGGACCAGCGGACCTGAGGTCCAGGACCAGCGGACCCAGGTCCAGGACCAGCTGGACCCAGGTCCTGGAGCTGGACCTCAGGTCCAGGACCAGCTGGACCTGAGGTCCAGGACCAGCTGGACCTGAGGTCCAGGTGGTCCTGGACCTGAGGTCCAGGACCAGCGGACCTGAGGTCCTGGAGCTGGCCGAGGTCCTGGACCGCTGGACCTCAGGTCCAGGTGGTCCTGGACCAGAGGTCCTGGACCGGCCGAGGTCCTGGAACACCTGGACCAGGTCCTGGACCAGCTGACCTCAGGTCCAGGTGGTCCTGGACCTGAGGTCCTGGTCCAGCTGGACCTCAGGTCCTGGACCAGCTGGACCTGAGGTCCAGGTCCAGTGGACCTGAGGTCCAGGTCCAGCTGGACCTCAGGTCCAGGACCAGCTGGACCTCAGGTCCAGGACCACCTGGACCTCAGGTCCAGGACCACCAGGACCTCAGGTCCAGGACCAGCTGGACCTCAGGTCCAGGTGGACCTGGGCCGAGGTCCAGGACCAGGACCTCAGGTCCAGGACCAGAGGACCTAAGGTCCAGGTGGACCAGGACCTGAGGTCCTGGACCACCTGGACCTGAGGTCCAGGTGGACCTGGACCTGAGGTCTTGGACCTGGACCTGAGGTCCAGGACCACGGGACCTGAGGTCCAGGGGGTCCTGGACCTGAGGTCCAGGACCAGCTGGACCTGAGGTCCTGGACCAGCTGGACCTGAGGTCCTGGACCAGCTGGACCTCAGGTCCAGGTGGACTTGGACCCAGGTCCAGGGTACATGGACCTGAGGTCCAGGACCACCTGGAACTGAGGTCCTAGACCACCTGGACCTGAAGTCCTGGAACGGACCTGAGATCCTGGACCACCTGGACCTGAGGTCCTGGACCAGCTCGACCTCAGGTCCAGGTGGACCTGGACCTGAGGTCCTGGACCACCTGGACCTGAGGTCCTGGACACCTGGACCTGAGGTCCAGGACCAGCTGGACCTGAGGTCCGTGGACCACCGGACCCGAGGTCCTGGACCAGCTGGACCTGAGGTCCTGGACCACCTGGACCGAGGTCCAGGACCAGCTGGACCTCAAGTCTAGGTGGACCACGACCCCAGGTCCTGGACATGGACCTCGGACCGAGGTCCAGCTGGACCTGTAACGAGGCCCGGACCAGCGGAACTGAGGTCCAGGTGGACTTGGACCTGAGGTCTTGGACAGCTGGACCTGAGGTCCTGGACCAGCTGGACCTCAGGTCCAGGTGGACCTGGACCTGAGGTCCTGGTCCAGCTGGACCTGAGGTCCTGGACCACCTGGTCCTGAGGTCCTGGACCACCTGGACCTGAGGTCCAGGTGGACCAGGACCTTAGGTCCTGGACCTGGACCTGAGGTCCTGGACCACAGGACCTGAGGTCCAGGTGGACGGGCCGAGGTCCGGCGCTGGACCTGAGGTCCAGGACCACCTGGACCTGAGGTCCTGGACCAGCTGGACCTGAGGTCCTGGACCAGCTGGACCTGAGGACCGTGGACCACCTGGACCTGAGGTCCTAGACCAGCTGGACCTGAGGTCCTGGACCACCTGGACCTGAGGTCCACGTGGACCTGGACCTAAGGTCCTGGACCACCTGGACCTAAGGTCCAGGTGGACGTGGACCTGAGGTCCAGACCTGGACCAGAGTTCCCGGAGGACCTGGACCTGAGGTCCTGGACCTGGACCTGAGGTCCTGGTCCAGCTGGACCTGAGGTCCTGGACCGGAACTGAGGACCTGGACCACCTGGATCTGAGGTCCAGTTCCAGCTGGACCTGAGGTCCTGGACCATCTGGACCTGAGGTCCTGGACCACTCGACCTGAGGTCCTGGACCACCTGGACTTGAGGTCCTGGACCACCTGGACCGAGGTCCTGGTCGACCTGGACCCGAGGTCCAGGACCACCTGGACCTGAGGTCCATACCAGCTGGACTTGAGGTCAGCTGGACCACCTGGACCTGAGGTCCTGGACCACCTGGACCAGGGTCCTGGAACCACCTGGACCTGAGGTCCTGGACCTGGACCTGAGGTCCTGGACCACCTGGACCTGAGGTCCTGGACCTGGAACTGAGGTCCTGGACCGCTGGACCTGAGGTCGAGTTGTCCTGGACCAGAGGTCACTGGACCTGGACCTGAGGTCACTGGAACACCTGGACCTGAGGTCCTTGACCAGCTCGACCTGAGGTCCAGGTGGACCTGGACCTGAGGTCCTGGTCCACCTGGACCTGAGGTCCATGGACCCTGGACCTGAGGTCCTGGACCACCTGGACCTGAGGTCCTGGACCACCTGGACCTGAGGTCCTGGACCACCTGGACCTGAGGTCCTGGACCACCAGGACTTCATGTCCTGGACCACCTGGACCTCAGGTCCAGGTGGACCTTGACCTGAGGTCCTGGACCTGGACCTGAGGTCCTAGACCATGGACCTGAGGTCCAGGTGGACGTGGAACTGAGGTCCTGGACAGCTGGACCTGAGGTCCTGGACCACATGGACCTGAGGTCCAGGTGGACCTGGACCTGCGGTCCTGGACCTGAAACTGAGGTCGTGGACCACTTGGACCTGAGGTCAGCTGTACCACCTGGACCTGAGGTCCAGCTGGACCACCTGGACCTGACGTCCTGGACCACCTGGACCTGAGGTCCTGGACCACCTGTAACTGAGGTCCTGGACCACCTGGACCTGAGGGCCTGGACCACCTGGACCAGATGTCCTGGTCCACCTAGACCTGATGTCCTGGATCTGGACCTGAGGTCCTGGACCACCTGGACCTGAGGTCCTGGACCTGGACCTGAGGTCCTGGACCACCTGGACCTGAGGTCCAGCTGGACCTGGAACTGAGGTCCTGGACCGCTTGGACCTGAGGTCGAGTTGTCCTGGACCAGAGGTCCTGGACCTGGTTTGAGGTCCTGGAACACCTGGACCTGAGGTCCTGGACCACTCGACCTGAGGTCCAGGTGGACCTGGACCTGAGGTCCTGGACCACCTGGACCTGAGGTCCTGCACCTGGACCTGAGGTCCTGGACAACCTGGACCTGAGGTCCTGGACCACCTGGACCTGAGGTCCTGGACCACCTGGACCTGAGTTCCTGGACCACCTGGACCTGAGTTCCTGGACCACCTGGACCTAAGGTCCAGGTGGACCTTGGCCTGAGGTCCAGCTGGACCTGGACCTGAGGTCCTGGACCACATGGACCTGAGGTCCAGGTGGACCTGTAACTGAGGTCCTTGACCACCTGGACCTGAGGTCCAGGTGTACTTGGACCTGAGGTTTTGGCTTGGACCTAAGGTCCTGGACCACCTGACCTGAGGTCCAGGGGACCTGGACCTGATGTCCTGTACCACCTGGACCTGAGGTCCTGGACCACCTGGACCTGAGGTCCACGGACCACCTGGACCTGAGGTCCACGTGGACCTGGACCTAAGGTCCGCTGTACCTGGACCTGAGGTCCTGGACCACCTGGACCTGAGGTCCTAGACCACCTGGACCTGAAGTCCTGGAACTTGACCTGAGATCCTGGACCACCTGGACCTGAGGTCACTGACCACCTGGACCTGAGGTCCTGGACCTGTACCTGAGGTCCTGGACCACATGGAACTGAGGTCCAGGTGGACGTGGAACTGAGGTCCTGGCCCTGGACCTGAGGTCCTGGACCACCTGGACCTGAGGTCGAGGTGGACCTGGTCCTGCGGTCCTGGACCTGAAGCTGATGTCCTGGACCACTGGACCTGATGTCCTGTACCACCTGGACCTGATGACCTGGACCACCTGGACCTGAGGTCCTGGACCACCTGGACCTGAGGTCCTCTTGAACTTGACCTGAGATCTGGACCACCTGGACCTGAGGTCCTGGACCACCTGGACATGAAGTCCTGGACCTGTACCTGAGGTCCTGGACCACATGGACCTGAGGTCCAGGTGGACGTGGAACTGAGGTCAGCTGGCCCTGGACCTGAGGTCCTGGACCACATGGACCTGAAGTCCAGGTGGACGTGGAACTGAGGTCCTGGCCCTGGACCTGAGGTCCTGGACCACATGGACCTGAGGTCGAGGTGGACCTGGACCTGAGGTCCTGGACCTGAAACTGAGGTCGTGGACCACTTGGACCTGAGGTCCTGCACGACATGGACCTGAGGTCCTGGACCACCTGGACCTGAGGTCCTGGACCACCTGGACCTGAGGTCCTGGACCACCTGGACCTGAGGTCGCTGGACCACCTGTAACTGAGGTCTTGGACCACCTGGACCTGAGGGCCTGGACCACCTGGACCAGATGTCCTGGACCACCTGGACCTGATGTCCTGGATCTGGACCTGAGGTCCTGGACCACCTGGACCTGAGGTCCAGCTGGACCTGGACCTGAGGTCCTGGACCACCTGGACCTGAGTCCCTGGACCTGGAACTGAGGTCCTGGACCGCTTGGACCTGAGGTCGATGTTGTCCTGGACCAGAGGTCCTGGACCTGGACCTGAGGTCCTGGAACACCTGGACATGATGTCCTGGACCACCTCGACCTGAGGTCCAGGTGGACCTGGACCTGAGGTCCTGGACCACCTGGACCTGAGGTCCTGGACCACCTGGACCTGAGGTCCTGGACAACCTGGACCTGAGGTCCTGGACCACCTGGACCTGAGGTCCTGGACCACCTGGACCTGAGTTCCTGGACTACCTGGACCGAGTTCTGGACCACCTGGAGCTGAGGTCCTGGACCACCTGGACCTAAGGTCCAGGTGGACCTTGGCCTGAGGTCCTGGACCTGGACCTGAGGTCCTGGACCACATGGACCTGAGATCCAGGTGGACCTGTAACTGAGGTCCTTGACCACCTGGACCTGAGGTCCAGGTGTACCTGGACCTGAGGTCTTGGACTTGGACCTTAGGTCCTGTACCACTTGACCTGAGGTCCAGCGGGACCTGGACCTGATGTCCTGTACCACCTGGACCTGAGGTCCTGGACCACCTGGACCTGAGGTCCAGGACCACCTGGACCTGAGGTCCAGGTGCACTTGGACCTGAGGTCTTGGACTTAGACCTGAGGTCCTGGACCACTTGACCTGAGGTCCTAGACCACCTGGACCTGAAGTCACTGGAACTTGACCTGAGGTCCTGGACCACCTGGACCTGAGGTCCTGGACCACCTGGACCTGAGGTCCTGGACCTGTACCTGAGGTCCTGGACCACATGGACCTGAGGTCCAGGTGGACGTGGAACTGAGGTCCAGCTGGACCTTGACCTGAGGTCCTGGACCACCTGGACCTGAGGTCGAGGTGGACCTGGTCCTGAGGTCCTGGACCTGAAGCTGATGTCGTGGACCACTTGGACCTGATGTCCTGTACCACCTGGACCTGATGACCTGGACCACCTGGACCTGAGGTCCTGGACCACCTGGACCTGAAGTCCTGGAACTTGACCTGAGATCCTGGACCACCTTGACCTGAGGTCCTGGACCACCTGGACCTGAAGTCCTGGACCTGTACCTGAGGTCCTGGACCACATGGACCTGAGGTCCAGGTGGACGTGGAACTGAGGTCCTGGCCCTGGACCTGAGGTCCTTGACCACATGGACCTGAAGTCCAGGTGGACGTGGAACTGAGGTCCTGTCCCTGGACCTGAGGTCATGGACCACATGGACCTGAGGTCGCAGGTGGACCTGGACCTGCGGTCCTGGACCTGAAACTGAGGTCGTGGACCATGGACCTGAGGTCCTGTACCACATGGACCTGAGGTCCTGGACCACCTGGACCTGAGGTCCAGCTGGACCACCTGGACCTGACGTCCTGGACCACCTGGACCTGAGGTCCTGGACCACCTGGAACTGAGGTCTTGGACCACCTGGACCTGAGGGCCTGGACCACCTGGACCAGATGTCACTGGACCACCTGGACCTGATGTCCTGGATCTGGACCTGAGGTCCTGGACCACCTGGACCTGAGGTCCTGGACCTGGACCTGAGGTCCTGGACCACCTGGACCTGAGGTCCTGGACCTGGAACTGAGGTCCTGGACCGTGGACCTGAGGTCGATGTGTCCTGGACCAGAGGTCACTGGACCTGGACTTGAGGTCCTGGAACACCTGGACATGATGTCCTGGACACCTCGACCTGAGGTCCAGGTGGACCTGGACCTGAGGTCCTGGACCACCTGGACCTGAGGTCCTGGACAACCTGGACCTGAGGTCCTGGACCACCTGGACCTGAGGTCCTGGACCACCTGGACCTGAGTTCCTGGACCACCTGGACCTGAGTTCCTGGACCACCTGGAGCTGAGGTCCTGGACCACCTGGACCTAAGGTCCAGGTGGACCTTGGCCTGAGGTCCTGGACCTGGACCTGAGGTCCTGGACCACATGGACCTGAGGTCCAGGTGGACCTGTAACTGAGGTCCTTGACCACCTGGACCTGAGGTCCAGGTGTACTTGGACCTGAGGTCCAGTTGGACTTGGACCTGAGGTCCTGGACCACTGGACCTGAGGTCCAGGGGGACCTGGACCTGATGTCCTGTACCATCTGGACCTGAGGTCCTGGACCACCTGGACCTGAGGTCCAGGACCACCTGGACCTGAGGTCCACGTGGACTTGGCCCTAAGGTCCTGTACATGGACCTGAGGTCCTGGACCACCTGGACCTGAGGTCCTAGACCACCTGGACCTGAAGTCCAGCTGGAACTTGACCTGAGATCCTGGACCACCTGGACCTGAGGTCCTGGACCACCTGGACCTGAGGTCCTGGACCTGTACCTGAGGTCCTGGACCACATGGACCTGAGGTCCAGGTGGACGTGGAACTGAGGTCCTGGCCCTGGACCTGAGGTCCTGGACCACCTGGACCTGAGGTCGAGGTGGACCTGGTCCTGCGGTCCAGCTGGACCTGAAGCTGATGTCGTGGACCACTTGGACCTGAGGTCCTGTACCACCTGGACCTGATGACCTGGACCACCTGGACCTGAGGTCCTGGACCACCTGGACCTGAGGTCCGCTGGACACCTGGACCTGAGGTCGCTGGACCTGGAATTGAGGTCCTGGACCGCTTGGACCTGAGGTCGATGTTGTCCTGGACCATAGGTCCTGGACCTGGATTTGAGGTCCTGGAACACCTGGACCTGCTGTCCTGGACCACTCGACCTGAGGTCCAGGTGGACCTGGACCTGAGGTCCTGGACCACCTGGACCTGAGGTCCTGGACCACCTGGACCTGAGGTCCTGGACCACCTGGACCTGAGGTCCTGGACCACCTGGACCTGAGGTCCTGGACCACTGGACCTGAGGTCCTGGACCACCTGGACCTGAGGTCCTGGACCACCTGGACCTGAGTTCCTGGACCACCAGGACCTGAGTTCATGGACCACCAGGACCTGATGTCCTGGACCACCTGGACCTCAAGTCCAGGTGGACCGGCCTGAGGTCCTGGACCTGGACCTGAGGTCCTGGACCTGGACCTGAGGTCCAGGTGGACCTGTAACTGAGGTCCTTGACCACCTGGACCTGAGGTCCAGGTGTACTTGGACCTGAGGTCTTGGACTTGGACCTGAGGTCCTGGACCACTTGACCTGAGGTCCAGGGGGACATGGACCTGATGTCCTGTACCACCTGGACCTGAGGTCCTGGACCACCTGGACCTGAGGTCCTGGACCACCTGGACCTGAGGTCCACGTGGACCTGGACCTAAGGTCCTGTACATGGACCTGAGGTCCTGGACCACCTGGAACTGAGGTCCTAGACCACCTGGACCTGAAGTCCTGGAACTTGACCTGAGATCCTGGACCACCTGGACCTGAGGTCCTGGACCACCTGGACCTGAAGTCCTGGACCTGGACCTGAGGTCCTGGACCACATGGACCTGAGGTCCAGGTGGACGTGGAACTGAGGTCCTGGCCCTGGACCTGAGGTCCTGGACCACATGGACCTGAGGTCCAGGTGGACGTGGAACTGAGGTCCTGGCCCTGGACCTGAGGTCCTGGACCACATGGACCTGAGGTCGAGGTGGACCTGGACCTGCGGTCCTGGACCTGAAACTGAGGTCGTGGACCACTTGGACCTGAGGTCCTGTACCACCTGGACCTGAGGTCCTGGACCACCTGGACCTGAGGTCCTGGACCACCTGGACCTGACGTCCTGGACCACCTGGACCTGAGGTCCTGGACCACCTGGAACTGAGGTCTTGGACCACCTGGACCTGAGAGCCTGGACCTGGACCAGATGTCCTGGACCACCTGGACCTGAGGTCAGCTGGATCTGGACCTGAGGTCCTGGACCACCTGGACCTGAGGTCCTGGAACTGGACCTGAGGTCCTGGACCACCTGGACCTGAGTTCCTGGACCTGGAACTGAGGTCCTGGACAGCTTGGACCTGAGGTCGATGTTGTCCTGGACCAGAGGTCCTGGACCTGGATTTGAGGTCCTGGAACACCTGGACATGATTTCCTGGACCACCTCGACCTGAGGTCCAGGTGGACCTAGACCTGAAGTCCTGGACCACCTGGACCTGAGGTCCTGGACAACCTGGACCTGAGGTCCTGGACCACCTGGACCTGAGGTCCTGGACCACCTGGACCTGAGTTCCTGGACCACCTGGACCTGAGTTCCTGGACCACCTGGAGCTGAGGTCCTGGACCACCTGGACCTGAAAGTCCAGGTGGACCTTGGCCTGAGGTCCTGGACCTGGACCTGAGGTCCTGGACCACATGGACCTGAGATCCAGGTGGACCTGTAACTGAGGTCCTTGACCACCTGGACCTGAGGTCCAGGTGTACTTGGACCTGAGGTCTTGGACTTGGACCTGAGGTCCTGGACCACTTGACCTGAGGTCCAGGGGGACCTGGACCTGATGTCCTGTACCACCTGGACCTGAAGTCCTGGACCACCTGGACCTGAGGTCCAGTAGGAACCTGGACCTGAGGTCCACGTGGCCTTGGACCTAAGGTCAGCTGTACATGGACCTGAGGTCCTGGACCACCTGGACCTGAGGTCCTAGACCACCTGGACCTGAAGTCCTGGAACTTGACCTGAGATCCTGGACCTGGACCTGAGGTCCTGGACCACCTGGACCTGAGGTCACTGGACCTGTACCTGAGGTCCTGGACCACATGGACCTGAGGTCCAGGTGGACGTGGAACTGAGGTCCAGCTGGCCCTGGACCTGAGGTCCTGGACCACCTGGACCTGAGGTCGAGGTGGACCTGGACCCTGAGGTCCTGGACCTGAAGCTGATGTCGTGGACCACTGGACCTGAGGTCCTGTACCACCTGGACCTGAGGACCTGGACCACCTGGACCTGAGGTCGCTGGAACCTGGACCTGAGGTCCTGGACCAACTGGACCTGAGGTCCACGAGGACTTGGACCTAAGGTCCAGCTGTACATGGACCTGAGGTCCTGGACCACCTGGACCTGACGTCCTGGACCACCTGGACCTGAGGTCAGCTGGACCACCTGGACCTGAGTTCCTGGACCACCTGGACTTGAGTTCCTGGACCACCTGGACCTGAGGTCCTGGACCACCTGGACCTAAAGTCTAGGTGGACCTTGGCCTGAGGTCCTGGACCTGGTCCTGAACATGGACCTGAGGTCCAGCTGGACCTGTAACTGAGGCCCTTGACCACCTGGGCCTGAGGTCCAGGTGTACTTGGACCTGAGGTCTTGGACATGGACCTGAGGTCCTGGACCACCTGGACCTGAGGTCCAGGTGGACATGGACCTGAGGTCCTGGACCACTTGGTCCTGACGTCCAGGTGGACCTGGACCTGACTTCCTGGACCACCTGGACCTGAGGTCCTGGACCACCTGGACCTGAAGTCCTGGACCACCTGGTCCTGAGGTCCTGGACCACCTGGACCTGAGGTCCAGCTGGACCTGGACCTTAGGTCCTGGACCTGTACCTGAGGTCCTGGACCACATGGACCTGAGGTCCAGGTGGACGTGGTACTGAGGTCCTAGCCCCTGGACCTGAGGTCCTGGACCACCTGGACCTGAGGTCGAGGTGGACCTGGACCTGCTGTCCTGGACCTGAAACTGAGGTCGTGGACCACTTGGACCTGAGGTCCTGTACCACCTGGACCTGAGGTCCTGGACCACCTGGACCTGAGGACCTGGACCACCTGGACCTGAGGTCCTAGACCACCTGGACCTGAGGTCCTGCACCACCTGGACCTGAGGTCCACGTGGACCTGGACCTAAGGTCCTGGACCACCTGGACCTAAGGTCCAGGTGGACGTGGACCTGAGGTCCTAGACCTGGACCAGAGTTCCCGGTGGACCTGGACCTTAGGTCCTGGACCTGGACCTGAGGTCCTGTTCCAGCTGGACCTGAGGTCCTGGACTTGGAACTGAGAACCTAGACCACCTGGATCTGAGGTCCTGGACCACCTGGACCTGAGGTCCTGGACCACCTGGACCTGAGGTCCTGGACCACCTCGACCTGATGTCCTGGACCACCGAACTTGAGGTCCTGGACCACCTGGACCTGAGGTCCTGGACGACCAAGACCTGAGGTCCAGGACCACCTGGACCGATGTCCACCACCTGGACCTGAGGTCAGCTGGCACCTGGACCTGAGGTCTTGGACCACCTGGACCAGATGTCCTGAACCACCTGGACCTGAGGTCACTGGATCTGGACCTGAGGTCCTGGACCACCTGGACCTGAGGTCCTGGACCACCTGGACCTGAGGTCGCTGGACCTGGACCTGAGGTCCTGGACCACCTGGACCTGAGGTCCTGGACCACCTGGACATGAAGTCCTGGACCTGTACCTGAGGTCCGCTGGACCACTGGACCTGAGGTCCAGGTGGACGTGGAACTGAGGTCCTGGCCCTGGACCTGAGGTCCTGGACCACATGGACCTGAAGTCCAGCTGGACGTGGAACTGAGGTCCTGGCCCCTGGACCTGAGGTCCTGGACCACATGGACCTGAGGTCGAGGTGGACCCTGGACCTGCGGTCCTGGACCTGAAACTGAGGTCGTGGACCACTTGGACCTGAGGTCCTGACCACATGGACCTGAGGTCCTGGACCACCTGGACCTGAGGTCCTGGACCACCTGGACCTGACGTCCTGGACCACCTGGACCTGAGGTCCTGGACCACCTGTAACTGAGGTCTTGGACCACCTGGACCTGAGGGCCTGGACCACCTGGACCAGATGTCCTGGACCACCTGGACCTGATGTCCTGGATCTGGACCTGAGGTCCTGGACCACCTGGACCTGAGGTCAGCTGGACCTGGACCTGAGGTCCTGGACCACCTGGACCTGAGGTCCCTGGACCTGGAACTGAGGTCCTGGACCGCTTGGACCTGAGGTCGATGTTGTCCTGGACCAGAGGTCCTGGACCTGGACTTGAGGTCCTGGAACACCTGGACATGATGTCCTGGACCACCTCGACCTGAGGTCCAGGTGGACCTGGACCTGAGGTCCTGGACCACCTGGACCTGAGGTCCTGGACCACCTGGACCTGAGGTCCTGGACAACCTGGACCTGAGGTCCTGGACCACCTGGACCTGAGGTCCTGGACCACCTGGACCTGAGTTCCTGGACTACCTGGACCTGAGGTCTGGACCACCTGGAGCTGAGGTCCTGGACCACCTGGACCTAAAGTCCAGGTGGACCTTGGCCTGAGGTCCTGGACCTGGACCTGAGGTCCTGGACCACATGGACCTGAGATCCAGGTGGACCTGTAACTGAGGTCCTTGACCACCTGGACCTGAGGTCCAGGTGTACTTGGACCTGAGGTCTTGGACTTGGACCTTAGGTCCTGTACCACTTGGACCTGAGGTCCAGGGTGACCTGGACCTGATGTCCTGTACCACCTGGACCTGAGGTCCTGGACCACCTGGACCTGAGGTCCAGGACCACCTGGACCTGAGGTCCAGGTGGACTTGGACCTGAGGTCTTGGACTTAGACCTGAGGTCCTGGACCACCTTTGACCTGAGGTCCTAGCACCTGGACCTGAAGTCCTGGAACTTGACCTGAGATCCTGGACCACCTGGACCTGAGGTCCTGGACCACCTGGACCTGAGGTCCTGGACCTGTACCTGAGGTCCTGGACCACATGGACCTGAGGTCCAGGTGGACGTGGAACTGAGGTCCTGGCCCTGGACCTGAGGTCCTGGACCACCTGGACCTGAGGTCGAGGTGGACCTGGTCCCTGCGGTCCTGGACCTGAAGCTGATGTCGTGGACCACTTGGACCTGATGTCCGTACCACCTGGACCTGATGACCTGGACCACCTGGACCTGAGGTCCTGGACCACCTGGACCTGAAGTCCTGGAACTTGACCTGAGATCCTGGACCACCTTGACCTGAGGTCCTGGACCACCTGGACCTGAAGTCCTGGACCTGTACCTGAGGTCCTGGACCACATGGACCTGAGGTCCAGGTGGACGTGGAACTGAGGTCCTGGCCCTGGACCTGAGGTCCTTGACCACATGGACCTGAAGTCCAGGTGGACGTGGAACTGAGGTCCTGGCCCTGGACCTGAGGTCATGGACCACATGGACCTGAGGTCGAGGTGGACCTGGACCTGCGGTCCTGGACCTGAAACTGAGGTCGTGGACCACTGGACCTGAGGTCCTGTACCACATGGACCTGAGGTCCTGGACCACCTGGACCTGAGGTCCTGGACCACCTGGACCTGACGTCCTGGACCACCTGGACCTGCGGTCCTGGACCACCTGGAACTGAGGTCTTGGACCACCTGGACCTGAGGGCCTGGACCACCTGGACCAGATGTCCTGGACCACCTGGACCTGATGTCAGCTGGATCTGGACCTGAGGTCCTGGACCACCTGGACCTGAGGTCCTGGACCTGGACCTGAGGTCCTGGACCACCTGGACCTGAGTTCCTGGACCTGGAACTGAGGTCCTGGACCGCTTGGACCTGAGGTCGATGTTGTCCTGGACCAGAGGTCCTGGACCTGGATTTGAGGTCCTGGAACACCTGGACATGATGTCCTGGACCACCTCGACCTGAGGTCCAGGTGGACCTGGACCTGAGGTCCTGGACCACCTGGACCTGAGGTCCTGGACAACCTGGACCTGAGGTCGCTGGACCACCTGGACCTGAGGTCCTGGACCACCTGGACCTGAGTTCCTGGACCACCTGGACCTGAGTTCCTGGACCACCTGGAGCTGAGGTCCTGGACCACCTGGACCTAAAGTCCAGGTGGACCTTGGCCTGAGGTCCTGGACCTGGACCTGAGGTCCTGGACCACATGGACCTGAGGTCCAGGTGGACCTGTAACTGAGGTCCTTGACCACCTGGACCTGAGGTCCAGGTGTACTGGACCTGAGGTCTTGGACTTGGACCTGAGGTCCTGGACCACTTTGACCTGAGGTCCAGGGGGACCTGGACCTGATGTCCTGTACCATCTGGACCTGAGGTCCGCTGGACCACCTGGACCTGAGGTCCTGGACCACCTGGACCTGAGGTCCTGGACCTGTACCTGAGGTCCTGGACCACATGGACCTGAGGTCCAGGTGGACGTGGAACTGAGGTCCTGGCCCTGGACCTGAGGTCCTGGACCACCTGGACCTGAGGTCGAGGTGGACCTGGTCCTGCGGTCCTGGACCTGAAGCTGATGTCGTGGACCACTTGGACCTGAGGTCCTGTACCACCTGGACCTGATGACCTGGACCACCTGGACCTGAGGTCCTGGACCACCTGGACCTGAGGTCCAGCTGGACCACCTGGACCTGAGGTCCTGGACCTGGAACTGAGGTCCTGGACCGCTTGGACCTGAGGTCGATGTTGTCCTGGACCATAGGTCCTGGACCTGGATTTGAGGTCCTGGAACACCTGGACCTGCTGTCCTGGACCACCTGGACCTGAGGTCCAGGTGGACCTGGACCTGAGGTCCTGGACCACCTGGACCTGAGGTCCTGGCCACCTGGACCTGAGGTCCTGGACCACCTGGACCTGAGGTCCTGACCACCTGGACCTGAGGTCCTGGACCACCTGGACCTGAGGTCCTGGACCACCTGGACCTGAGGTCCTGGACCACCTGGACCTGAGTTCCTGGACCACCAGGACCTGAGGTCATGGACCACCAGGACCTGATGTCCTGGACCACCTGGACCTCAGGTCCAGGTGGACCTTGGCCTGAGGTCCTGGACCTGGACCTGAGGTCCTGGACCACATGGACCTGAGGTCCAGCTGGACCTGTAACTGAGGTCCTTGACCACCTGGACCTGAGGTCCAGGTGTACTGGACCTGAGGTCTTGGACTTGGACCTGAGGTCCTGGACCACTTTGACCTGAGGTCCAGGGGGACATGGACCTGATGTCCTGTACCACCTGGACCTGAGGTCCTGGACCACCTGGACCTGAGGTCCTGGACCACCTGGACCTGAGGTCCACGTGGACTTGGACCTAAGGTCCTGTACATGGACCTGAGGTCCTGGACCACCTGGAACTGAGGTCCTAGACCACCTGGACCTGAAGTCCTGGAACTTGACCTGAGATCCTGGACCACCTGGACCTGAGGTCCTGGACCACCTGGACCTGAAGTCCTGGACCTGTACCTGAGTTCCTGGACCACATGGACCTGAGGTCCAGGTGGACGTGGAACTGAGGTCCTGGCCCTGGACCTGAGGTCCTGGACCACATGGACCTGAGGTCCAGGTGGACGTGGAACTGAGGTCCTGGCCCTGGACCTGAGGTCCTGGACCACCTGGACCTGAGGTCGAGGTGGACCTGGACCTGCGGTCCTGGACCTGAAACTGAGGTCGTGGACCACTTGGACCTGAGGTCCTGTACCACCTGGACCTGAGGTCCTGGACCACCTGGACCTGAGGTCCTGGACCACCTGGACCTGACGTCCTGGACCACCTGGACCTGAGGTCCTGGACCACCTGGAACTGAGGTCTTGGACCACCTGGACCTGAGAGCCTGGACCACCTGGACCAGATGTCCTGGACCACCTGGACCTGAGGTCCTGGATCTGGACCTGAGGTCCTTGACCACCTGGACCTGAGGTCCTGGAACTGGACCTGAGGTCCTGGACCACCTGGACCTGAGTTCCTGGACCTGGAACTGAGGTCCTGGACAGCTTGGACCTGAGGTCGATGTTGTCCTGGACCAGAGGTCCTGGACCTGGATTTGAGGTCCTGGAACACCTGGACATGATTTCCTGGACCACCTCGACCTGAGGTCCAGTTGGACCTAGACCTGAAGTCCTGGACCACCTGGACCTGAGGTCCTGGACAACCTGGACCTGAGGTCCTGGACCACCTGGACCTGAGGTCCTGGACCACCTGGACCTGAGTTCCTGGACCACCTGGACCTGAGTTCCTGGACCACCTGGAGCTGAGGTCCTGGACCACCTGGACCTAAAGTCCAGGTGGACCTTGGCCTGAGGTCCTGGACCTGGACCTGAGGTCCTGGACCACATGGACCTGAGATCCAGGTGGACCTGTAACTGAGGTCCTTGACCACCTGGACCTGAGGTCCAGGTGTACTTGGACCTGAGGTCTTGGACTTGGACCTGAGGTCCTGGACCACTTTGACCTGAGGTCCAGGGGGACCTGGACCTGATGTCCTGTACCACCTGGACCTGAAGTCCTGGACCACCTGGACCTGAGGTCCAGGACCACCTGGACCTGAGGTCCACGTGGCCTTGGACCCAAGGTCCTGTACATGGACCTGAGGTCCTGGACCACCTGGACCTGAGGTCCTAGACCACCTGGACCTGAAGTCCTGGAACTTGACCTGAGATCCTGGACCACCTGGACCTGAGGTCCTGGACCACCTGGACCTGAGGTCCTGGACCTGTACCTGAGGTCCTGGACCACATGGACCTGAGGTCCAGGTGGTCGTGGAACTGAGGTCCTGGCCCTGGACCTGAGGTCCTGGACCACCTGGACCTGAGGTCGAGGTGGACCTGGACCTGCGGTCCTGGACCTGAAGCTGATGTCGTGGACCACTTGGACCTGAGGTCCTGTACCACCTGGACCTGATGACCTGGACCACCTGGACCTGAGGTCCTGGACCACCTGGACCTGAGGTCCTGGACCAACTGGACCTGAGGTCCACGAGGACTTGGACCTAAGGTCCTGTACATGGACCTGAGGTCCTGGACCACCTGGACCTGACGTCCTGGACCACCTGGACCTGAGGTCCTGGACCACCTGGACCTGAGTTCCTGGACCACCTGGACTTGAGTTCCTGGACCACCTGGACCTGAGGTCCTGGACCACCTGGACCTAAAGTCTAGGTGGACCTTGGCCTGAGGTCCTGGACCTGGTCCTGAACATGGACCTGAGGTCCAGCTGGACCTGTAACTGAGGCCCTTGACCACCTGGGCCTGAGGTCCAGGTGTACTTGGACCTGAGGTCTTGGACATGGACCTGAGGTCCTGGACCACCTGGACCTGAGGTCCAGGTGGACATGGACCTGAGGTCCTGGACCACTTGGTCCTGACGTCCAGGTGGACCTGGACCTGACTTCCTGGACCACCTGGACCTGAGGTCCTGGACCACCTGGACCTGAAATCCTGGACCACCTGGTCCTGAGGTCCTGGACCACCTGGACCTGAGGTCCAGGTGGACCTGGACCTTAGGTCCTGGACCTGTACCTGAGGTCCTGGACCACATGGACCTGAGGTCCAGGTGGACGTGGTACTGAGGTCCTAGCCCTGGACCTGAGGTCCTGGACCACCTGGACCTGAGGTCGAGGTGGACCTGGACCTGCTGTCCTGGACCTGAAACTGAGGTCGTGGACCACTTGGACCTGAGGTCCTGTACCACCTGGACCTGAGGTCCTGGACCACCTGGACCTGAGGACCTGGACCACCTGGACCTGAGGTCCTAGACCACCTGGACCTGAGGTCCTGCACCACCTGGACCTGAGGTCCACGTGGACCTGGACCTAAGGTCCTGGACCACCTGGACCTAAGGTCCAGGTGGACGTGGACCTGAGGTCCTAGACCTGGACCAGAGTTCCCGGTGGACCTGGACCTTAGGTCCTGGACCTGGACCTGAGGTCCTGTTCCAGCTGGACCTGAGGTCCTGGACTTGGAACTGAGAACCTAGACCACCTGGATCTGAGGTCCTGGACCACCTGGACCTGAGGTCCTGGACCACCTGGACCTGAGGTCCTGGACCACCTCGACCTGATGTCCTGGACCACCTGAACTTGAGGTCCTGGACCACCTGGACCTGAGGTCCTGGACGACCAAGACCTGAGGTCCAGGACCACCTGGACCTGATGTCCTATACCACCTGGACCTGAGGTCCTGGACCACCTGGACCTGAGGTCTTGGACCACCTGGACCAGATGTCCTGAACCACCTGGACCTGATGTCCTGGATCTGGACCTGAGGTCCTGGACCACCTGGACCTGAGGTCCTGGACCACCTGGACCTGAGGTCCTGGACCTGGACCTGAGGTCCTGGACCACCTGGACCTGAGGTCCTGGACCTGGAACTGAGGTCCTGGACCGCTTGGACCTGAGGTCGATGTTGTCCTGGACCAGAGGTCCTGGACCTGGATTTGAGGTCCTGGAACACCTGGACCTGATGTCCTGGACCACCTCGACCTGAGGTCCAGGTGGACCTGGACCTGAGGTCCTGGACCACCTGGACCTGAGGTCCTGGACAACCTGGACCTGAGGTCCTGGACCACCTGGACCTGAGGTCCTGGACCACCTGGACCTGAGTTCCTGGACCACCTGGACCTGAGTTCCTGGACCACCAGGACCTGATGTCCTGGACCACCTGGACCTCAAGTCCAGGTGGACCTTGGCCTGAGGTCCTGGACCTGGACCTGAGGTCCTGGACCACATGGACCTGAGGTCCAGGTGGACCTGTAACTGAGGTCCTTGACCACCTGGACCTGAGGTCCAGGTGTACTTGGACCTGAGGTCTTGGACTTGGACCTGAGGTCCTGGACCACTTTGACCTGAGGTCCAGGGGGACATGGACCTGATGTCCTGTACCACCTGGACCTGAGGTCCTGGACCACCTGGACCTGAGGTCCTGGACCACCTGGACCTGAGGTCCACGTGGACTTGGACCTAAGGTCCTGTACATGGACCTGAGGTCCTGGACCACCTGGAACTGAGGTCCTAGACCACCTGGACCTGAAGTCCTGGAACTTGACCTGAGATCCTGGACCACCTGGACCTGAGGTCCTGGACCACCTGGACCTGAAGTCCTGGACCTGTACCTGAGGTCCTGGACCACATGGACCTGAGGTCCAAGTGGACGTGGAACTGAGGTCCTGGCCCTGGACCTGAGGTCCTGGACCACATGGACCTGAGGTCCAGGTGGACGTGGAACTGAGGTCCTGGCCCTGGACCTGAGGTCCTGGACCACATGGACCTGAGGTCGAGGTGGACCTGGACCTGCGGTCCTGGACCTGAAACTGAGGTCGTGGACCACTTGGACCTGAGGTCCTGTACCACCTGGACCTGAGGTCCTGGACCACCTGGACCTGAGGTCCTGGACCACCTGGACCTGACGTCCTGGACCACCTGGACCTGAGGCCCTGGACTACCTGGAACTGAGGTCTTGGACCACCTGGACCTGAGGGCCTGGACCACCTGGACCAGATGTCCTGGACCACCTGGACCTGAGGTCCTGGATCTGGACCTGAGGTCCTGGACCACCTGGACCTGAGGTCGTGGACCTGGACCTGAGGTCCTGGACCACCTGGACCTGAGTTCCTGGACCTGGAACTGAGGTCCTGGACCGCTTGGACCTGAGGTCGATGTTGTCCTGGACCAGAGGTGCTGGACCTGGACTTGAGGTCCTGGAACACCTGGACATGATGTCCTGGACCACCTCGACCTGAGGTCCAGGTGGACATGGACCTGAGGTACTGGACCACCTGGACCTGAGGTCCTGGACAACCTGGACCTGAGGTCCTGGACCACCTGGACCTGAGTTCCTGGACCACCTGGACCTGAGTTCCTGGACCACCTGGAGCTGAGGTCCTGGACCACCTGGACCTATCGTCCAGGTGGACCTTGGCCTGAGGTCCTAGACCTGGACCTGAGGTCCTGGACCACATGGACCTGAGATCCAGGTGGACCTGTAACTGAGGTCCTTGACCAACCTGGACCTGAGGTCCAGGTGTACTTGGACCTGAGGTCTTGGACTTGGACCTGAGGTCCTGGACCACTTTGACCTGAGGTCCAGGGGGACATGGACCTGATGTCCTGTACCACCTGGACCTGAAGTCCTGGACCACCTGGACCTGAGGTCCAGGACCACCTGGACCTGAGGTCCACGTGGACTTGGACCTAAGGTCCTGTACATGGACCTGAGGTCCTGGACCACCTGGACCTGAGGTCCTAGACCACCTGGACCTGAAGTCCTGGAACTTGACCTGAGATCCTGGACCACCTGGACCTGAGGTCATGGACCACCTGGACCTGAGGTCCTGGACCTGTACCTGAGGTCCTGGACCACATGGACCTGAGGTCCAGGTGGACGTGGAACTGAGGTCCTGGCCCTGGTCCTGAGGTCCTGGACCACCTGGACCTGAGGTCGAGGTGGACCTGGACCTGCGGTCCTGGACCTGAAGCTGATGTCGTGGACCACTTGGACCTGAGGTCCTGTACCACCTGGACCTGATGACCTGGACCACCTGGACCTGAGGTCCTGGACCACCTGGACCTGAGGTCCTGGACCACCTGGACCTGTGGTCCACGAGGACTTGGACCTAAGGTCCTGTACATGGACCTGAGGTCCTGGACCACCTGGACCTGAGGTCCTGGACCACCTGGACCTGAGGTCCTGGACCACCTGGACCTGAGGTCCTGGACCTGGACCTGAGGTCCTGGACCACCTGGACCTGAGGTCCTGGACCTGGAACTGAGGTCCTGGACCGCTTGGACCTGAGGTCGATGTTGTCCTGGACCAGAGGTCCTGGACCTGGATTTGAGGTCCTGGAACACCTGGACCTGATGTCCTGGACCACCTCGACCTGAGGTCCAGGTGGACCTGGACCTGAGGTCCTGGACCACCTGGACCTGAGGTCCTGGACAACCTGGACCTGAGGTCCTGGACCACCTGGACCTGAGGTCCTGGACCACCTGGACCTGAGTTCCTGGACCACCTGGACCTGAGTTCCTGGACCACCAGGACCTGATGTCCTGGACCACCTGGACCTCAAGTCCAGGTGGACCTTGGCCTGAGGTCCTGGACCTGGACCTGAGGTCCTGGACCACATGGACCTGAGGTCCAGGTGGACCTGTAACTGAGGTCCTTGACCACCTGGACCTGAGGTCCAGGTGTACTTGGACCTGAGGTCTTGGACTTGGACCTGAGGTCCTGGACCACTTTGACCTGAGGTCCAGGGGGACATGGACCTGATGTCCTGTACCACCTGGACCTGAGGTCCTGGACCACCTGGACCTGAGGTCCTGGACCACCTGGACCTGAGGTCCACGTGGACTTGGACCTAAGGTCCTGTACATGGACCTGAGGTCCTGGACCACCTGGAACTGAGGTCCTAGACCACCTGGACCTGAAGTCCTGGAACTTGACCTGAGATCCTGGACCACCTGGACCTGAGGTCCTGGACCACCTGGACCTGAAGTCCTGGACCTGTACCTGAGGTCCTGGACCACATGGACCTGAGGTCCAAGTGGACGTGGAACTGAGGTCCTGGCCCTGGACCTGAGGTCCTGGACCACATGGACCTGAGGTCCAGGTGGACGTGGAACTGAGGTCCTGGCCCTGGACCTGAGGTCCTGGACCACATGGACCTGAGGTCGAGGTGGACCTGGACCTGCGGTCCTGGACCTGAAACTGAGGTCGTGGACCACTTGGACCTGAGGTCCTGTACCACCTGGACCTGAGGTCCTGGACCACCTGGACCTGAGGTCCTGGACCACCTGGACCTGACGTCCTGGACCACCTGGACCTGAGGCCCTGGACTACCTGGAACTGAGGTCTTGGACCACCTGGACCTGAGGGCCTGGACCACCTGGACCAGATGTCCTGGACCACCTGGACCTGAGGTCCTGGATCTGGACCTGAGGTCCTGGACCACCTGGACCTGAGGTCGTGGACCTGGACCTGAGGTCCTGGACCACCTGGACCTGAGTTCCTGGACCTGGAACTGAGGTCCTGGACCGCTTGGACCTGAGGTCGATGTTGTCCTGGACCAGAGGTCCTGGACCTGGATTTGAGGTCCTGGAACACCTGGACATGATGTCCTGGACCACCTCGACCTGAGGTCCAGGTGGACCTGGACCTGAGGTACTGGACCACCTGGACCTGAGGTCCTGGACAACCTGGACCTGAGGTCCTGGACCACCTGGACCTGAGTTCCTGGACCACCTGGACCTGAGTTCCTGGACCACCTGGAGCTGAGGTCCTGGACCACCTGGACCTATCGTCCAGGTGGACCTTGGCCTGAGGTCCTAGACCTGGACCTGAGGTCCTGGACCACATGGACCTGAGATCCAGGTGGACCTGTAACTGAGGTCCTTGACCAACCTGGACCTGAGGTCCAGGTGTACTTGGACCTGAGGTCTTGGACTTGGACCTGAGGTCCTGGACCACTTGACCTGAGGTCCAGGGGGACATGGACCTGATGTCCTGTACCACCTGGACCTGAAGTCCTGGACCACCTGGACCTGAGGTCCAGGACCACCTGGACCTGAGGTCCACGTGGACTTGGACCTAAGGTCCTGTACATGGACCTGAGGTCCTGGACCACCTGGACCTGAGGTCCTAGACCACCTGGACCTGAAGTCCTGGAACTTGACCTGAGATCCTGGACCACCTGGACCTGAGGTCATGGACCACCTGGACCTGAGGTCCTGGACCTGTACCTGAGGTCCTGGACCACATGGACCTGAGGTCCAGGTGGACGTGGAACTGAGGTCCTGGCCCTGGTCCTGAGGTCCTGGACCACCTGGACCTGAGGTCGAGGTGGACCTGGACCTGCGGTCCTGGACCTGAAGCTGATGTCGTGGACCACTTGGACCTGAGGTCCTGTACCACCTGGACCTGATGACCTGGACCACCTGGACCTGAGGTCCTGGACCACCTGGACCTGAGGTCCTGGACCACCTGGACCTGTGGTCCACGAGGACTTGGACCTAAGGTCCTGTACATGGACCTGAGGTCCTGGACCACCTGGACCTGAGGTCCTGGACCACCTGGACCTGAGGTCCTGGACCACCTGGACCTGAGTTCCTGGACCACCTGGACTTGAGTTCCTGGACCACCTGGACCTGAGGTCCTGGACCACCTGGACCTAAAGTCTAGGTGGACCTTGGCCTGAGGTCCTGGACCTGGTCCTGAACATGGACCTGAGGTCCAGCTGGACCTGTAACTGAGGCCCTTGACCACCTGGGCCTGAGGTCCAGGTGTACTTGGACCTGAGGTCTTGGACATGGACCTGAGGTCCTGGACCACCTGGACCTGAGGTCCAGGTGGACATGGACCTGAGGTCCTGGACCACTTGGTCCTGACGTCCAGGTGGACCTGGACCTGACTTCCTGGACCACCTGGACCTGAGGTCCTGGACCACCTGGACCTGAAGTCCTGGAACTTGACCTGAGATCCTGGACCACCTGGACCTGAGGTCCTGGACCACCTGGACCTGAAGTCCTGGACCTGTACCTGAGGTCCTGGACCACATGGACCTGAGGTCCAGGTGGACGTGGAACTGAGGTCCTGGCCCTGGACCTGAGGTCCTGGACCACATGGACCTGAAGTCCAGGTGGACGTGGAACTGATGTCCCTGGCCCTGGACCTGAGGTCCTGGACCACATGGACCTGAGGTCGAGGTGGACCTGGACCTGCGGTCCTGGACCTGAAACTGAGGTCGTGGACCACTTGGACCTGAGGTCCTGTACCACATGGACCTGAGGTCCTGGACCACCTGGACCTGAGGTCCTGGACCACCTGGACCTGACGTCCTGGACCACCTGGACCTGAGGTCCTGGACCACCTGTAACTGAGGTCTTGGACCACCTGGACCTGAGGGCCTGGACCACCTGGACCAGATGTCCTGGACCACCTGGACCTGATGTCCTGGATCTGGACCTGAGGTCCTGGACCACCTGGACCTGAGGTCCTGGACCTGGACCTGAGGTCCTGGACCACCTGGACCTGAGTCCCTGGACATGGAACTGAGGTCCTGGACCGCTTGGACCTGAGGTCGATGTTGTCCTGGACCAGAGGTCCTGGACCTGGATTTGAGGTCCTGGAACACCTGGACATGATGTCCTGGACCACCTCGACCTGAGGTCCAGGTGGACCTGGACCTGAGGTCCTGGACCACCTGGACCTGAGGTCCTGGACCACCTGGACCTGAGGTCCTGGACAACCTGGACCTGAGGTCCTGGACCACCTGGACCTGAGGTCCTGGACCACCTGGACCTGAGTTCCTGGACTACCTGGACCTGAGTTCCTGGACCACCTGGAGCTGAGGTCCTGGACCACCTGGACCTAAAGTCCAGGTGGACCTTGGCCTGAGGTCCTGGACCTGGACCTGAGGTCCTGGACCACATGGACCTGAGATCCAGGTGGACCTGTAACTGAGGTCCTTGACCACCTGGACCTGAGGTCCAGGTGTACTTGGACCTGAGGTCTTGGACTTGGACCTTAGGTCCTGTACCACTTTGACCTGAGGTCCAGGGGGACCTGGACCTGATGTCCTGTACCACCTGGACCTGAGGTCCTGGACCACCTGGACCTGAGGTCCAGGACCACCTGGACCTGAGGTCCAGGTGTACTTGGACCTGAGGTCTTGGACTTGGACCTGAGGTCCTGGACCACTTTGACCTGAGGTCCTAGACCACCTGGACCTGAAGTCCTGGAACTTGACCTGAGATCCTGGACCACCTGGACCTGAGGTCCTGGACCACCTGGACCTGAGGTCCTGGACCTGTACCTGAGGTCCTGGACCACATGGACCTGAGGTCCAGGTGGACGTGGAACTGAGGTCCTGGCCCTGGACCTGAGGTCCTGGACCACCTGGACCTGAGGTCGAGGTGGACCTGGTCCTGCGGTCCTGGACCTGAATTGATGTCGTGGACCACTTGGACCTGATGTCCTGTACCACCTGGACCTGATGACCTGGACCACCTGGACCTGAGGTCCTGGACCACCTGGACCTGAAGTCCTGGAACTTGACCTGAGATCCTGGACCAACTTGACCTGAGGTCCTGGACCACCTGGACCTGAAGTCCTGGACCTGTACCTGAGGTCCTGGACCACATGGACCTGAGGTCCAGGTGGACGTGGAACTGAGGTCCTGGCCCTGGACCTGAGGTCCTTGACCACATGGACCTGAAGTCCAGGTGGACGTGGAACTGAGGTCCTGGCCCTGGACCTGAGGTCCTGGACCACATGGACCTGAGGTCGAGGTGGACCTGGACCTGCGGTCCTGGACCTGAAACTGAGGTCGTGGACCACTTGGACCTGAGGTCCTGTACCACATGGACCTGAGGTCCTGGACCACCTGGACCTGAGGTCCTGGACCACCTGGACCTGACGTCCTGGACCACCTGGACCTGAGGTCCTGGACCACCTGGAACTGAGGTCTTGGACCACCTGGACCTGAGGGCCTGGACCACCTGGACCAGATGTCCTGGACCACCTGGACCTGATGTCCTGGATCTGGACCTGAGGTCCTGGACCACCTGGACCTGAGGTCCTGGACCTGGACCTGAGGTCCTGGACCACCTGGACCTGAGTTCCTGGACCTGGAACTGAGGTCCTGGACCGCTTGGACCTGAGGTCGATGTTGTCCTGGACCAGAGGTCCTGGACCTGGATTTGAGGTCCTGGAACACCTGGACATGATGTCCTGGACCACCTCGACCTGAGGTCCAGGTGGACCTGGACCTGAGGTCCTGGACCACCTGGACCTGAGGTCCTGGACAACCTGGACCTGAGGTCCTGGACCACCTGGACCTGAGGTCCTGGACCACCTGGACCTGAGTTCCTGGACCACCTGGACCTGAGTTCCTGGACCACCTGGAGCTGAGGTCCTGGACCACCTGGACCTAAAGTCCAGGTGGACCTTGGCCTGAGGTCCTGGACCTGGACCTGAGGTCCTGGACCACATGGACCTGAGATCCAGGTGGACCTGTAACTGAGGTCCTTGACCACCTGGACCTGAGGTCCAGGTGTACTTGGACCTGAGGTCTTGGACTTGGACCTGAGGTCCTGGACCACTTTGACCTGAGGTCCAGGGGGACCTGGACCTGATGTCCTGTACCATCTGGACCTGAGGTCCTGGACCACCTGGACCTGAGGTCCAGGACCACCTGGACCTGAGGTCCACGTGGACTTGGCCCTAAGGTCCTGTACATGGACCTGAGTTCCTGGACCACCTGGACCTGAGGTCCTAGACCACCTGGACCTGAAGTACTGGAACTTGACCTGAGATCCTGGACCACCTGGACCTGAGGTCCTGGACCACCTGGACCTGAGGTCCTGGACCTGTACCTGAGGTCCTGGATCACATGGACCTGAGGTCCAGGTGGACGTGGAACTGAGGTCCTGGCCCTGGACCTGAGGTCCTGGACCACCTGGACCTGAGGTCGAGGTGGACCTGGACCTGCGGTCCTGGACCTGAAGCTGATGTCGTGGACCACTTGGACCTGAGGTCCTGTACCACCTGGACCGGATGACCTGGACCACCTGGACCTGAGGTCCTGGACCACCTGGACCTGAGGTCCTGGACCACCTGGACCTGAGGTCCACGAGGACTTGGACCTAAGGTCCTGTACATGGACCTGAGGTCCTGGACCACCTGGACCTGAGGTCCTGGACCACCTGGACCTGAGGTCCTGGACCACCTGGACCTGAGTTCCTGGACCACCTGGACTTGAGTTCCTGGACCACCTGGACCTGAGGTCCTGGACCACCTGGACCTAAAGTCTAGGTGGACCTTGGCCTGAGGTCCTGGACCTGGTCCTGAACATGGACCTGAGGTCCAGCTGGACCTGTAACTGAGGCCCTTGACCACCTGGGCCTGAGGTCCAGGTGTACTTGGACCTGAGGTCTTGGACATGGACCTGAGGTCCTGGACCACCTGGACCTGAGGTCCAGGTGGACATGGACCTGAGGTCCTGGACCACTTGGTCCTGATGTCCAGGTGGACCTGGACCTGACTTCCTGGACCACCTGGACCTGAGGTCCTGGACCACCTGGACCTGAAATCCTGGACCACCTGGTCCTGAGGTCCTGGACCACCTGGACCTGAGGTCCAGGTGGACCTGGACCTTAGGTCCTGGACCTGTACCTGAGGTCCTGGACCACATGGACCTGAGGTCCAGGTGGACGTGGTACTGAGGTCCTAGCCCTGGACCTGAGGTCCTGGACCACCTGGACCTGAGGTCGAGGTGGACCTGGACCTGCGGTCCTGGACCTGAAACTGAGGTCGTGGACCACTTGGACCTGAGGTCCTGTACCACCTGGACCTGAGGTCCTGGACCACCTGGACCTGAGGACCTGGACCACCTGGACCTGAGGTCCTAGACCACCTGGACCTGAGGTCCTGCACCACCTGGACCTGAGGTCCACGTGGACCTGGACCCAAGGTCCTGGACCACCTGGACCTAAGGTCCAGGTGGACGTGGACCTGAGGTCCTAGACCTGGACCAGAGTTCCCGGTGGACCTGGACCTTAGGTCCTGGACCTGGACCTGAGGTCCTGGTCCAGCTGGACCTGAGGTCCTGGACTTGGAACTGAGAACCTAGACCACCTGGATCTGAGGTCCTGTACCACCTGGACCTGAGGTCCTGGACCACCTGGACCTGAGGTCCTGGACCACCTCGACCTGATGTCCTGGACCACCTGGACTTGAGGTCCTGGACCACCTGGACCTGAGGTCCTGGACGACCAAGACCTGAGGTCCAGGACCACCTGGACCTGATGTCCTATACCACCTGGACCTGAGGTCCTGGACCACCTGGACCTGAGGTCTTGGACCACCTGGACCAGATGTCCTGAACCACCTGGACCTGATGTCCTGGATCTGGACCTGAGGTCCTGGACCACCTGGACCTGAGGTCCTGGACCACCTGGACCTGAGGTCCTGGACCTGGACCTGAGGTCCTGGACCACCTGGACCTGAGGTCCTGGACCTGGAACTGAGGTCCTGGACCGCTTGGACCTGAGGTCGATGTTGTCCTGGACCAGAGGTCCTGGACCTGGATTTGAGGTCCTGGAACACCTGGACCTGATGTCCTGGACCACCTCGACCTGAGGTCCAGGTGGACCTGGACCTGAGGTCCTGGACCACCTGGACCTGAGGTCCTGGACAACCTGGACCTGAGGTCCTGGACCACCTGGACCTGAGGTCCTGGACCACCTGGACCTGAGTTCCTGGACCACCTGGACCTGAGTTCCTGGACCACCAGGACCTGATGTCCTGGACCACCTGGACCTCAAGTCCAGGTGGACCTTGGCCTGAGGTCCTGGACCTGGACCTGAAGTCCTGGACCACATGGACCTGAGGTCCAGGTGGACCTGTAACTGAGGTCCTTGACCACCTGGACCTGAGGTCCAGGTGTACTTGGACCTGAGGTCTTGGACTTGGACCTGAGGTCCTGGACCACTTTGACTTGAGGTCCAGGGGGACTTGGACCTGATGTCCTGTACCACCTGGACCTGAGGTCCTGGACCACCTGGACCTGAGGTCCTGGACCACCTGGACCTGAGGTCCACGTGGACTTGGACCTAAGGTCCTGTACATGGACCTGAGGTCCTGGACCACCTGGAACTGAGGTCCTAGACCACCTGGACCTGAAGTCCTGGAACTTGACCTGAGATCCTGGACCACCTGGACCTGAGGTCCTGGACCACCTGGACCTGAAGTCCTGGACCTGTACCTGAGGTCCTGGACCACATGGACCTGAGGTCCAGGTGGACGTGGAACTGAGGTCCTGGCCCTGGACCTGAGGTCCTGGACCACATGGACCTGAGGTCCAGGTGGACGTGGAACTGAGGTCCTGGCCCTGGACCTGAGGTCCTGGACCACATGGACCTGAGGTCGAGGTGGACCTGGACCTGCGGTCCTGGACCTGAAACTGAGGTCGTGGACCACTTGGACCTGAGGTCCTGTACCACCTGGACCTGAGGTCCTGGACCACCTGGACCTGAGGTCCTGGACCACCTGGACCTGACGTCCTGGACCACCTGGACCTGAGGTCCTGGACCACCTGGAACTGAGGTCTTGGACCACCTGGACCTGAGGGCCTGGACCACCTGGACCAGATGTCCTGGACCACCTGGACCTGAGGTCCTGGATCTGGACCTGAGGTCCTGGACCACCTGGACCTGAGGTCGTGGACCTGGACCTGAGGTCCTGGACCACCTGGACCTGAGTTCCTGGACCTGGAACTGAGGTCCTGGACCGCTTGGACCTGAGGTCGATGTTGTCCTGGACCAGAGGTCCTGGACCTGGATTTGAGGTCCTGGAACACCTGGACATGATGTCCTGGACCACCTCGACCTGAGGTCCAGGTGGACCTGGACCTGAGGTACTGGACCACCTGGACCTGAGGTCCTGGACAACCTGGACCTGAGGTCCTGGACCACCTGGACCTGAGTTCCTGGACCACCTGGACCTGAGTTCCTGGACCACCTGGAGCTGAGATCCTGGACCACCTGGACCTATCGTCCAGGTGGACCTTGGCCTGAGGTCCTAGACCTGGACCTGAGGTCCTGGACCACATGGACCTGAGATCCAGGTGGACCTGTAACTGAGGTCCTTGACCACCTGGACCTGAGGTCCAGGTGTACTTGGACCTGAGGTCTTGGACTTGGACCTGAGGTCCTGGACCACTTTGACCTGAGGTCCAGGGGGGACCTGGACCTGATGTCCTGTACCACCTGGACCTGAAGTCCTGGACCACCTGGACCTGAGGTCCAGGACCACCTGGACCTGAGGTCCACGTGGACTTGGACCTAAGGTCCTGTACATGGACCTGAGGTCCTGGACCACCTGGACCTGAGGTCCTAGACCACCTGGACCTGAAGTCCTGGAACTTGACCTGAGATCCTGGACCACCTGGACCTGAGGTCCTGGACCACCTGGACCTGAGGTCCTGGACCTGTACCTGAGGTCCTGGACCACATGGACCTGAGGTCCAGGTGGACGTGGAACTGAGGTCCTGGCCCTGGTCCTGAGGTCCTGGACCACCTGGACCTGAGGTCGAGGTGGACCTGGACCTGCGGTCCTGGACCTGAAGCTGATGTCGTGGACCACTTGGACCTGAGGTCCTGTACCACCTGGACCTGATGACCTGGACCACCTGGACCTGAGGTCCTGGACCACCTGGACCTGAGGTCCTGGACCACCTGGACCTGTGGTCCACGAGGACTTGGACCTAAGGTCCTGTACATGGACCTGAGGTCCTGGACCACCTGGACCTGAGGTCCTGGACCACCTGGACCTGAGGTCCTGGACCACCTGGACCTGAGTTCCTGGACCACCTGGACTTGAGTTCCTGGACCACCTGGACCTGAGGTCCTGGACCACCTGGACCTGAGGTCGAGGTGGACCTGGTCCTGCGGTCCTGGACCTGAAGCTGATGTCCTGGACCACTTGGACCTGATGTCCTGTACCACCTGGACCTGATGACCTGGACCACCTGGACCTGAGGTCCTGGACCACCTGGACCTGAAGTCCTGGAACTTGACCTGAGATCCTGGACCACCTGGACCTGAGGTCCTGGACCACCTGGACCTGAAGTCCTGGACCTGTACCTGAGGTCCTGGACCACATGGACCTGAGGTCCAGGTGGACGTGGAACTGAGGTCCTGGCCCTGGACCTGAGGTCCTGGACCACATGGACCTGAAGTCCAGGTGGACGTGGAACTGAGGTCCTGGCCCTGGACCTGAGGTCCTGGACCACATGGACCTGAGGTCGAGGTGGACCTGGACCTGCGGTCCTGGACCTGAAACTGAGGTCGTGGACCACTTGGACCTGAGGTCCTGTACCACATGGACCTGAGGTCCTGGACCACCTGGACCTGAGGTCCTGGACCACCTGGACCTGACGTCCTGGACCACCTGGACCTGAGGTCCTGGACCACCTGTAACTGAGGTCTTGGACCACCTGGACCTGAGGGCCTGGACCACCTGGACCAGATGTCCTGGACCACCTGGACCTGATGTCCTGGATCTGGACCTGAGGTCCTGTACCACCTGGACCTGAGGTCCTGGACCTGGACCTGAGGTCCTGGACCACCTGGACCTGAGTCCCTGGACCTGGAACTGAGGTCCTGGACCGCTTGGACCTGAGGTCGATGTTGTCCTGGACCAGAGGTCCTGGACCTGGATTTGAGGTCCTGGAACACCTGGACATGATGTCCTGGACCACCTCGACCTGAGGTCCAGGTGGACCTGGACCTGAGGTCCTGGACCACCTGGACCTGAGGTCCTGGACCACCTGGACCTGAGGTCCTGGACAACCTGGACCTGAGGTCCTGGACCACCTGGACCTGAGGTCCTGGACCACCTGGACCTGAGTTCCTGGACTACCTGGACCTGAGTTCCTGGACCACCTGGAGCTGAGGTCCTGGACCACCTGGACCTAAAGTCCAGGTGGACCTTGGCCTGAGGTCCTGGACCTGGACCTGAGGTCCTGGACCACATGGACCTGAGATCCAGGTGGACCTGTAACTGAGGTCCTTGACCACCTGGACCTGAGGTCCAGGTGTACTTGGACCTGAGGTCTTGGACTTGGACCTGAGGTCCTGTACCACTTTGACCTGAGGTCCAGGGGGACCTGGACCTGATGTCCTGTACCACCTGGACCTGAGGTCCTGGACCACCTGGACCTGAGGTCCTGGACCACCTGGACCTGACGTCCTGGACCACCTGGACCTGAGGTCCTGGACCACCTGGAACTGAGGTCTTGGACCACCTGGACCTGAGGGCCTGGACCACCTGGACCAGATGTCCTGGACCACCTGGACCTGATGTCCTGGATCTGGACCTGAGGTCCTGGACCACCTGGACCTAAAGTCCAGGTGGACCTTGGCCTGAGGTCCTGGACCTGGACCTGAGGTCCTGGACCACATGGACCTGAGATCCAGGTGGACCTGTAACTGAGGTCCTTGACCACCTGGACCTGAGGTCCAGGTGTACTTGGACCTGAGGTCTTGGACTTGGACCTGAGGTCCTGGACCACTTTGACCTGAGGTCCAGGGGGACCTGGACCTGATGTCCTGTACCATCTGGACCTGAGGTCCTGGACCACCTGGACCTGAGGTCCAGGACCACCTGGACCTGAGGTCCACGTGGACTTGGCCCTAAGGTCCTGTACATGGACCTGAGGTCCTGGACCACCTGGACCTGAGGTCCTAGACCACCTGGACCTGAAGTACTGGAACTTGACCTGAGATCCTGGACCACCTGGACCTGAGGTCCTGGACCACCTGGACCTGAGGTCCTGGACCTGTACCTGAGGTCCTGGACCACATGGACCTGAGGTCCAGGTGGACGTGGAACTGAGGTCCTGGCCCTGGACCTGAGGTCCTGGACCACCTGGACCTGAGGTCGAGGTGGACCTGGACCTGCGGTCCTGGACCTGAAGCTGATGTCGTGGACCACTTGGACCTGAGGTCCTGTACCACCTGGACCTGATGACCTGGACCACCTGGACCTGAGGTCCTGGACCACCTGGACCTGAGGTCCACGAGGACTTGGACCTAAGGTCCTGTACATGGACCTGAGGTCCTGGACCACCTGGACCTGAGGTCCTGGACCACCTGGACCTGAGGTCCTGGACCACCTGGACCTGAGTTCCTGGACCACCTGGACTTGAGTTCCTGGACCACCTGGACCTGAGGTCCTGGACCACCTGGACCTAAAGTCTAGGTGGACCTTGGCCTGAGGTCCTGGACCTGGTCCTGAACATGGACCTGAGGTCCAGCTGGACCTGTAACTGAGGCCCTTGACCACCTGGGCCTGAGGTCCAGGTGTACTTGGACCTGAGGTCTTGGACATGGACCTGAGGTCCTGGACCACCTGGACCTGAGGTCCAGGTGGACATGGACCTGAGGTCCTGGACCACTTGGTCCTGACGTCCAGGTGGACCTGGACCTGACTTCCTGGACCACCTGGACATGAGGTCCTGGACCACCTGGACCTGAAATCCTGGACCACCTGGTCCTGAGGTCCTGGACCACCTGGACCTGAGGTCCAGGTGGACCTGGACCTTAGGTCCTGGACCTGTACCTGAGGTCCTGGACCACATGGACCTGAGGTCCAGGTGGACGTGGTACTGAGGTCCTAGCCCTGGACCTGAGGTCCTGGACCACCTGGACCTGAGGTCGAGGTGGACCTGGACCCTGCGGTCCTGGACCTGAAACCAAGGTCGTGGACCACTTGGACCTGAGGTCCTGGACCACCTGGACCCGAGGTCCTGGACCACCTGGACCTGAGGACCTGGACCACCTGGACCTGAGGTCCTAGACCACCTGGACCTGAGGTCCTGCACCACCTGGACCTGAGGTCCACGTGGACCTGGACCTAAGGTCCTGGACCACCTGGACCTAAGGTCCTGGTGGACGTGGACCCTGAGGTCCTAGACCTGGACCAGAGTTCCCGGTGGACCTGGACCTTAGGTCCTGGACCTGGACCTGAGGTCCTGGTCCAGCTGGACCTGAGGTCCTGGACTTGGAACTGAGAACCTAGACCACCTGGATCTGAGGTCCTGTACCACCTGGACCTGAGGTCCTGGACCACCTGGACCTGAGGTCCTGGACCACCTGGACCTGAGGTCCACGTGGACTTGGACCTAAGGTCCTGTACATGGACCTGAGGTCCTGGACCACCTGGAACTGAGGTCCTAGACCACCTGGACCTGAAGTCCTGGAACTTGACCTGAGATCCTGGACCACCTGGACCTGAGGTCCTGGACCACCTGGACCTGAAGTCCTGGACCTGTACCTGAGGTCCTGGACCACATGGACCTGAGGTCCAGGTGGACGTGGAACTGATGTCCTGGCCCTGGACCTGAGGTCCTGGACCACATGGACCTGAGGTCCAGGTGGACGTGGAACTGAGGTCTGGCCCTGGACCTGAGGTCCTGGACCACATGGACCTGAGGTCGAGGTGGACCTGGACCTGCGGTCCTGGACCTGAAACTGAGGTCGTGGACCACTTGGACCTGAGGTCCTGTACCACCTGGACCTGAGGTCCTGGACCACCTCGACCTGAGGTCCAGGTGGACCTGGACCTGAGGTACTGGACCACCTGGACCTGAGGTCCTGGACAACCTGGACCTGAGGTCCTGGACCACCTGGACCTGAGTTCCTGGACCACCTGGACCTGAGTTCCTGGACCACCTGGAGCTGAGGTCCTGGACCACCTGGACCTATCGTCCAGGTGGTCCTTGGCCTGAGGTCCTAGACCTGGACCTGAGGTCCTGGACCACATGGACCTGAGATCCAGGTGGACCTGTAACTGAGGTCCTTGACCACCTGGACCTGAGGTCCAGGTGTACTTGGACCTGAGGTCTTGGACTTGGACCTGAGGTCCTGGACCACTTTGACCTGAGGTCCAGGGGGACCTGGACCTGATGTCCTGTACCACCTGGACCTGAAGTCCTGGACCACCTGGACCTGAGGTCCAGGACCACCTGGACCTGAGGTCCACGTGGACTTGGACCTAAGGTCCTGTACATGGACCTGAGGTCCTGGACCACCTGGACCTGAGGTCCTAGACCACCTGGACCTGAAGTCCTGGAACTTGACCTGAGATCCTGGACCACCTGCACCTGAGGTCCTGGACCACCTGGACCTGAGGTCCTGGACCTGTACCTGAGGTCCTGGACCACATGGACCTGAGGTCCAGGTGGACGTGGAACTGAGGTCCTGGCCCTGGTCCTGAGGTCCTGGACCACCTGGACCTGAGGTCGAGGTGGACCTGGACCTGCGGTCCTGGACCTGAAGCTGATGTCGTGGACCACTTGGACCTGAGGTCCTGTACCACCTGGACCTGATGACCTGGACCACCTGGACCTGAGGTCCTGGACCACCTGGACCTGAGGTCCTGGACCACCTGGACCTGTGGTCCACGAGGACTTGGACCTAAGGTCCTGTACATGGACCTGAGGTCCTGGACCACCTGGACCTGAGGTCCTGGACCACCTGGACCTGAGGTCCTGGACCACCTGGACCTGAGTTCCTGGACCACCTGGACTTGAGTTCCTGGACCACCTGGACCTGAGGTCCTGGACCACCTGGACCTAAAGTCTAGGTGGACCTTGGCCTGAGGTCCTGGACCTGGTCCTGAACATGGACCTGAGGTCCAGCTGGACCTGTAACTGAGGCCCTTGACCACCTGGGCCTGAGGTCCAGGTGTACTTGGACCTGAGGTCTTGGACATGGACCTGAGGTCCTGGACCACCTGGACCTGAGGTCCAGGTGGACATGGACCTGAGGTCCTGGACCACTTGGTCCTGACGTCCAGGTGGACCTGGACCTGACTTCCTGGACCACCTGGACCTGAGGTCCTGGACCACCTGGACCTGAAGTCCTGGACCACCTGGTCCTGAGGTCCTGGACCACCTGGACCTGAGGTCCAGGTGGACCTGGACCTTAGGTCCTGGACCTGTACCTGAGGTCCTGGACCACATGGACCTGAGGTCCAGGTGGACGTGGTACTGAGGTCCTAGCCCTGGACCTGAGGTCCTGGACCACCTGGACCTGAGGTCGAGGTGGACCTGGACCTGCGGTCCTGGACCTGAAACTGAGGTCGTGGACCACTTGGACCTGAGGTCCTGTACCACCTGGACCTGAGGTCCTGGACCACCTGGACCTGAGGACCTGGACCACCTGGACCTGAGGTCCTAGACCACCTGGACCTGAGGTCCTGCACCACCTGGACCTGAGGTCCACGTGGACCTGGACCTAAGGTCCTGGACCACCTGGACCTAAGGTCCAGGTGGACGTGGACCTGAGGTCCTAGACCTGGACCAGAGTTCCCGGTGGACCTGGACCTTAGGTCCTGGACCTGGACCTGAGGTCCTGGTCCAGCTGGACCCTGAGGTCCTGGACTTGGAACTGAGAACCTAGACCACCTGGATCTGAGGTCCTGTACCACCTGGACCTGAGGTCCTGGACCACCTGGACCTGAGGTCCTGGACCACCTGGACCTGAGGTCCACGTGGACTTGGACCTAAGGTCCTGTACATGGACCTGAGGTCCTGGACCACCTGGAACTGAGGTCCTAGACCACCTGGACCTGAAGTCCTGGAACTTGACCTGAGATCCTGGACCACCTGGACCTGAGGTCCTGGACCACCTGGACCTGAAGTCCTGGACCTGTACCTGAGGTCCTGGACCACATGGACCTGAGGTCCAGGTGGACGTGGAACTGAGGTCCTGGCCCTGGACCTGAGGTCCTGGACCACATGGACCTGAGGTCCAGGTGGACGTGGAACTGAGGTCCTGGCCCTGGACCTGAGGTCCTGGACCACATGGACCTGAGGTCGAGGTGGACCTGGACCTGCAGTCCTGGACCTGAAACTGAGGTCGTGGACCACTTGGACCTGAGGTCCTGTACCACCTGGACCTGAGGTCCTGGACCACCTGGACCTGAGGTCCTGGACCACCTGGACCTGACGTCCTGGACCACCTGGACCTGAGGTCCTGGACCACCTGGAACTGAGGTCTTGGACCACCTGGACCTGAGGGCCTGGACCACCTGGACCAGATGTCCTGGACCACCTGGACCTGAGGTCCTGGATCTGGACCTGAGGTCCTGGACCACCTGGACCTGAGGTCGTGGACCTGGACCTGAGGTCCTGGACCACCTGGACCTGAGTTCCTGGACCTGGAACTGAGGTCCTGGACCGCTTGGACCTGAGGTCGATGTTGTCCTGGACCAGAGGTCCTGGACCTGGATTTGAGGTCCTGGAACACCTGGACATGATGTCCTGGACCACCTCGACCTGAGGTCCAGGTGGACCTGGACCTGAGGTACTGGACCACCTGGACCTGAGGTCCTGGACAACCTGGACCTGAGGTCCTGGACCACCTGGACCTGAGTTCCTGGACCACCTGGACCTGAGTTCCTGGACCACCTGGAGCTGAGGTCCTGGACCACCTGGACCTATCGTCCAGGTGGACCTTGGCCTGAGGTCCTAGACCTGGACCTGAGGTCCTGGACCACATGGACCTGAGATCCAGGTGGACCTGTAACTGAGGTCCTTGACCACCTGGACCTGAGGTCCAGGTGTACTTGGACCTGAGGTCTTGGACTTGGACCTGAGGTCCTGGACCACTTTGACCTGAGGTCCAGGGGGACCTAGACCTGATGTCCTGTACCACCTGGACCTGAAGTCCTGGACCACCTGGACCTGAGGTCCAGGACCACCTGGACCTGAGGTCCACGTGGACTTGGACCCTAAGGTCCTGTACATGGACCTGAGGTCCTGGACCACCTGGACCTGAGGTCCTAGACCACCTGGACCTGAAGTCCTGGAACTTGACCTGAGATCCTGGACCACCTGGACCTGAGGTCCTGGACCACCTGGACCTGAGGTCCTGGACCTGTACCTGAGGTCCTGGACCACATGGACCTGAGGTCCAGGTGGACGTGGAACTGAGGTCCTGGCCCTGGTCCTGAGGTCCTGGACCACCTGGACCTGAGGTCGAGGTGGACCTGGACCTGCGGTCCTGGACCTGAAGCTGATGTCGTGGACCACTTGGACCTGAGGTCCTGTACCACCTGGACCTGATGACCTGGACCACCTGGACCTGAGGTCCTGGACCACCTGGACCTGAGGTCCTGGACCACCTGGACCTGTGGTCCACGAGGACTTGGACCCAAGGTCCTGTACATGGACCTGAGGTCCTGGACCACCTGGACCTGAGGTCCTGGACCACCTGGACCTGAGGTCCTGGACCACCTGGACCTGAGTTCCTGGACCACCTGGACTTGAGTTCCTGGACCACCTGGACCTGAGGTCCTGGACCACCTGGACCTAAAGTCTAGGTGGACCTTGGCCTGAGGTCCTGGACCTGGTCCTGAACATGGACCTGAGGTCCAGCTGGACCTGTAACTGAGGCCCTTGACCACCTGGGCCTGAGGTCCAGGTGTACTTGGACCTGAGGTCTTGGACATGGACCTGAGGTCCTGGACCACCTGGACCTGAGGTCCAGGTGGACATGGACCTGAGGTCCTGGACCACTTGGTCCTGACGTCCAGGTGGACCTGGACCTGACTTCCTGGACCACCTGGACCTGAGGTCCTGGACCACCTGGACCTGAAGTCCTGGACCACCTGGTCCTGAGGTCCTGGACCACCTGGACCTGAGGTCCAGGTGGACCTGGACCTTAGGTCCTGGACCTGTACCTGAGGTCCTGGACCACATGGACCTGAGGTCCAGGTGGACGTGGTACTGAGGTCCTAGCCCTGGACCTGAGGTCCTGGACCACCTGGACCTGAGGTCGAGGTGGACCTGGACCTGCGGTCCTGGACCTGAAACTGAGGTCGTGGACCACTTGGACCTGAGGTCCTGTACCACCTGGACCTGAGGTCCTGGACCACCTGGACCTGAGGACCTGGACCACCTGGACCTGAGGTCCTAGACCACCTGGACCTGAGGTCCTGCACCACCTGGACCTGAGGTCCACGTGGACCTGGACCTAAGGTCCTGGACCACCTGGACCTAAGGTCCAGGTGGACGTGGACCTGAGGTCCTAGACCTGGACCAGAGTTCCCGGTGGACCTGGACCTGAGGTCCTGGACCTGGACCTGAGGTCCTGGTCCAGCTGGACCCTGAGGTCCTGGACTTGGAACTGAGAACCTAGACCACCTGGATCTGAGGTCCTGTACCACCTGGACCTGAGGTCCTGGACCACCTGGACCTGAGGTCCTGGACCACCTCGTCCTGATGTCCTAAACCACCTGGACTTGAGGTCCTGGACCACCTGGACCTGAGGTCCTGGACGACCAAGACCTGAGGTCCAGGACCACCTGGACCTGATGTCCTATACCACCTGGACCTGAGGTCCTGGACCACCTGGACCTGAGGTCTTGGACCACCTGGAGCAGATGTCCTGAACCACCTGGACCTGATGTCCTGGATCTGGACCCTGAGGTCCTGGACCACCTGGACCTGAGGTCCTGGACCACCTGGACCTGAGGTCCTGGACCTGGATCTGAGGTCCTGGACCACCTGGACCTGAGGTCCTGGACCTGGAACTGAGGTCCTGGACCGCTTGGACCTGAGGTCGATGTTGTCCTGGACCAGAGGTCCTGGACCTGGATTTGAGGTCCTGGAACACCTGGACCTGAGGTCCTGGACCACCTCGTCCTGATGTCCTAAACCACCTGGACTTGAGGTCCTGGACCACCTGGACCTGAGGTCCTGGACGACCAAGACCTGAGGTCCAGGACCACCTGGACCTGATGTCCTATACCACCTGGACCTGAGGTCCTGGACCACCTGGACCTGAGGTCTTGGACCACCTGGACCAGATGTCCTGAACCACCTGGACCTGATGTCCTGGATCTGGACCTGAGGTCCTGGACCACCTGGACCTGAGGTCCTGGACCACCTGGACCTGAGGTCCTGGACCTGGATCTGAGGTCCTGGACCACCTGGACCTGAGGTCCTGGACCTGGAACTGAGGTCCTGGACCGCTTGGACCTAGGGCGATGTTGTCCTGGACCAGAGGTCCTGGACCTGGATTTGAGGTCCTGGAACACCTGGACCTGATGTCCTGGACCACCTCGACCTGAGGTCCAGGTGGAACTGGACCTGAGGTCCTGGACCACCTGGACCTGAGGTCCTGGACAACCTGGACCTGAGGTCCTGGACCACCTGGACCTGAGGTCCTGGACCACCTGGACCTGAGTTCCTGGACCACCTGGACCTGAGTTCCTGGACCACCAGGACCTGATGTCCTGGACCACCTGGACCTCAAGTCCAGGTGGACCTTGGCCTGAGGTCCTGGACCTGGACCTGAGGTCCTGGACCACATGGACCTGAGGTCCAGGTGGACCTGTAACTGAGGTCCTTGACCACCTGGACCTGAGGTCCAGGTGTACTTGGACCTGAGGTCTTGGACTTGGACCTGAGGTCCTGGACCACTTTGACCTGAGGTCCAGGGGGACATGGACCTGATGTCCTGTACCACCTGGACCTGAGGTCCTGGACCACCTGGACCTGAGGTCCTGGACCACCTGGACCTGAGGTCCACGTGGACTTGGACCTAAGGTCCTGTACATGGACCTGAGGTCCTGGACCACCTGGAACTGAGGTCCTAGACCACCTGGACCTGAAGTCCTGGAACTTGACCTGAGATCCTGGACCACATGGACCTGAAGTCCTGGACCTGTACCTGAGGTCCTGGACCACATGGACCTGAGGTCCAGGTGGACGTGGAACTGAGGTCCTGGCCCTGGACCTGAGGTCCTGGACCACATGGACCTGAGGTCCAGGTGGACGTGGAACTGAGGTCCTGGCCCTGGACCTGAGGTCCTGGACCACATGGACCTGAGGTCGAGGTGGACCTGGACCTGCGGTCCTGGACCTGAAACTGAGGTCGTGGACCACTTGGACCTGAGGTCCTGTACCACCTGGACCTGAGGTCCTGGACCACCTGGACCTGAGGTCCTGGACCACCTGGACCTGACGTCCTGGACCACCTGGACCTGAGGTCCTGGACCACCTGGAAATGAGGTCTTGGACCACCTGGACCTGAGGGCCTGGACCACCTGGACCAGATGTCCTGGACCACCTGGACCTGAGGTCCTGGATCTGGACCTGAGGTCCTGGACCACCTGGACCTGAGGTCGTGGACCTGGACCTGAGGTCCTGGACCACCTGGACCTGAGTTCCTGGACCTGGAACTGAGGTCCTGGACCGCTTGGACCTGAGGTCGATGTTGTCCTGGACCAGAGGTCCTGGACCTGGATTTGAGGTCCTGGAACACCTGGACATGATGTCCTGGACCACCTCGACCTGAGGTCCAGGTGGACCTGGACCTGAGGTCCTGGACCACCTGGACCTGAGGTCCTGGACAACCTGGACCTGAGGTCCTGGACCACCTGGACCTGAGGTCCTGGACCACCTGGACCTGAGTTCCTGGACCACCTGGACCTGAGTTCCTGGACCACCTGGAGCTGAGGTCCTGGACCACCTGGACCTATAGTCCAGGTGGACCTTGGCCTGAGGTCCTAGACCTGGACCTGAGGTCCTGGACCACATGGACCTGAGATCCAGGTGGACCTGTAACTGAGGTCCTTGACCACCTGGACCTGAGGTCCAGGTGTACTTGGACCTGAGGTCTTGGACTTGGACCTGAGGTCCTGGACCACTTTGACCTGAGGTCCAGGGGGACCTGGACCTGATGTCCTGTACCACCTGGACCTGAAGTCCTGGACCACCTGGACCTGAGGTCCAGGACCACCTGGACCTGAGGTCCACGTGGACTTGGACCTAAGGTCCTGTACATGGACCTGAGGTCCTGGACCACCTGGACCTGAGGTCCTAGACCACCTGGACCTGAAGTCCTGGAACTTGACCTGAGATCCTGGACCACCTGGACCTGAGGTCCTGGACCACCTGGACCTGAGGTCCTGGACCTGTACCTGAGGTCCTGGACCACATGGACCTGAGGTCCAGGTGGACGTGGAACTGAGGTCCTGGCCCTGGTCCTGAGGTCCTGGACCACCTGGACCTGATGACCTGGACCACCTGGACCTGAGGTCCTGGACCACCTGGACCTGAGGTCCTGGACCACCTGGACCTGTGGTCCACGAGGACTTGGACCTAAGGTCCTGTACATGGACCTGAGGTCCTGGACCACCTGGACCTGAGGTCCTGGACCACCTGGACCTGAGGTCCTGGACCACCTGGACCTGAGTTCCTGGACCACCTGGACTTGAGTTCCTGGACCACCTGGACCTGAGGTCCTGGACCACCTGGACCTAAAGTCTAGGTGGACCTTGGCCTGAGGTCCTGGACCTGGTCCTGAACATGGACCTGAGGTCCAGCTGGACCTGTAACTGAGGCCCTTGACCACCTGGGCCTGAGGTCCAGGTGTACTTGGACCTGAGGTCTTGGACATGGACCTGAGGTCCTGGACCACCTGGACCTGAGGTCCAGGTGGACATGGACCTGAGGTCCTGGACCACTTGGTCCTGACGTCCAGGTGGACCTGGACCTGACTTCCTGGACCACCTGGACCTGAGGTCCTGGACCACCTGGACCTGAAGTCCTGGACCACCTGGTCCTGAGGTCCTGGACCACATGGACCTGAGGTCCAGGTGGACGTGGTACTGAGGTCCTAGCCCTGGACCTGAGGTCCTGGACCAACTGGACCTGAGGTCGAGGTGGAGCTGGACCTGCGGTCCTGGACCTGAAACTGAGGTCGTGGACCACTTGGACCTGAGGTCCTGTACCACCTGGACCTGAGGTCCTGGACCACCTGGACCTGAGGACCTGGACCACCTGGACCTGAGGTCCTAGACCACCTGGACCTGAGGTCCTGCACCACCTGGACCTGAGGTCCACGTGGACCTGGACCTAAGGTCCTGGACCACCTGGACCTAAGGTCCAGGTGGACGTGGACCTGAGGTCCTAGACCTGGACCAGAGTTCCCGGTGGACCTGGACCTGAGGTCCTGGACCTGGACCTGAGGTCCTGGTCCAGCTGGACCTGAGGTCCTGGACTTGGAACTGAGAACCTAGACCACCTGGATCTGAGGTCCTGTACCACCTGGACCTGAGTTCCTGGACCACCTGGACCTGAGGTCCTGGACCACCTCGACCTGATGTCCTGGACCACCTGGACTTGAGGTCCTGGACCATCTGGACCTGAGGTCCTGGACGACCAAGACCTGAGGTCCAGGACCACCTGGACCTGATGTCCTATACCACCTGGACCTGAGGTCCTGGACCACCTGGACCTGAGGTCTTGGACCACCTGGACCAGATGTCCTGAACCACCTGGACCTGATGTCCTGGATCTGGACCTGAGGTCCTGGACCACCTGGACCTGAGGTCCTGGACCACCTGGACCTGAGGTCCTGGACCTGGACCTGAGGTCCTGGACCACCTGGACCTGAGGTCCTGGACCTGGAACTGAGGTCCTGGACCGCTTGGACCTGAGGTCGATGTTGTCCTGGACCAGAGGTCCTGGACCTGTATTTGAGGTCCTGGAACACCTGGACCTGATGTCCTGGACCACCTCGACCTGAGGTCCAGGTGGACCTGGACCTGAGGTCCTGGACCACCTGGACCTGAGGTCCTGGACCACCTGGACCTGAGTTCCTGGACCACCTGGACCTGAGTTCCTGGACCACCAGGACCTGATGTCCTGGACCACCTTGACCTCAAGTCCAGGTGGACCTTGGCCTGAGGTCCTGGACCTGGACCTGAGGTCCTGGACCACATGGACCTGAGGTCCAGGTGGAACTGTAACTGAGGTCCTTGACCACCTGGACCAGAGGTCCAGGTGTACTTGGACCTGAGGTCTTGGACTTGGACCTGAGGTCCTGGACCACTTTGACCTGAGGTCCAGGGGGACATGGACCTGATGTCCTGTACCACCTGGACCTGAGGTCCTGGACCACCTGGACCTGAGGTCCTGGACCACCTGGACCTGAGGTCCACGTGGACTTGGACCTAAGGTCCTGTACATGGACCTGAGGTCCTGGACCACCTGGAACTGAGGTCCTAGACCACCTGGACCTGAAGTCCTGGAACTTGACCTGAGATCCTGGACCACCTGGACCTGAGGTCCTGGACCACCTGGACCTGAAGTCCTGGACCTGTACCTGAGGTCCTGGACCACATGGAACTGAGGTCCAGGTGGACGTGGAACTGAGGTCCTGGCCCTGGACCTGAGGTCCTGGACCACATGGACCTGAGGTCCAGGTGGACGTGGAACTGAGGTCCTGGCCCTGGACCTGAGGGCCTGGACCACATGGACCTGAGGTCGAGGTGGACCTGGACCTGCGGTCCTGGACCTGAAACTGAGGTCGTGGACCACTTGGACCTGAGGTCCTGTACCACCTGGACCTGAGGTCCTGGACCACCTGGACCTGAGGTCCTGGACCACCTGGACCTGACGTCCTGGACCACCTGGACCTGAGGTCCTGAACCACCTGGAACTGAGGTCTTGGACCACCTGGACCTGAGGGCCTGGACCACCTGGACCAGATGTCCTGGACCACCTGGACCTGAGGTCCTGGATCTGGACCTGAGGTCCTGGACCACCTGGACCTGAGGTCCTGGACCTGGACCTGAGGTCCTGGACCACCTGGACCTGAGGTCCTGGACCTGGAACTGAGGTCCTGGACCGCTTGGACCTGAGGTCGATGTTGTCCTGGACCAGAGGTCCTGGACCTGGATTTGAGGTCCTGGAACACCTGGACATGATGTCCTGGACCACCTCGACCTGAGGTCCAGGTGGACCTGGACCTGAGGTCCTGGACCACCTGGACCTGAGGTCCTGGACAACCTGGACCTGAGGTCCTGGACCACCTGGACCTGAGGTCCTGGACCACCTGGACCTGAGTTCCTGGACCACCTGGACCTGAGTTCCTGGACCACCTGGAGCTGAGGTCCTGGACCAACTGGACCTAAAGTCCAGGTGGACCTTGGCCTGAGGTCCTGGACCTGGACCTGAGGTCCTGGACCACATGGACCTGAGATCCAGGTGGACCTGTAACTGAGGTCCTTGACCACCTGGACCTGAGGTCCAGGTGTACTTGGACCTGAGGTCTTGGACTTGGACCTGAGGTCCTGGACCACTTTGACCTGAGGTCCAGGGGGACCTGGACCTGATGTCCTGTACCACCTGAACCTGAGGTCCTGGACCACCTGGACCTGAGGTCCAGGACCACCTGGAACTGAGGTCCACGTGGACTTGGCCCTAAGATCCTGTACCTGGACCTGAGGTCCTGGACCACCTGGACCTGAGGTCCTAGACCACCTGGACCTGAAGTCCTGGAACTTGACCTGAGATCCTGGACCACCTGGACCTGAGGTCCTGGACCACCTGGACCTGAGGTCCTGGACCTGTACCTGAGGTCCTGGACCACATGGACCTGAGGTCCAGGTGGACGTGGAACTGAGGTCCTGGCCCTGGACCTGAGGTCCTGGACCACATGGACCTGAAGTCCAGGTGGACGTGGACCTGAGGTCCTGGACCACCTGGACCTGAGGTCCTGGACCTGGACCTGAGGTCCTGGACCACCTGGACCTGAGTTCCTGGAACTGGAACTGAGGTCCTGGACCGCTTGGACCTGAGGTCGATGTTGTCCTGGACCAGAGGTCCTGGACCTGGATTTGAGGTCCTGGAACACCTGGACATGATGTCCTGGACCACCTCGACCTGAGGTCCAGGTGGACCTGGACCTGAGGTCCTGGACCACCTGGACCTGAGGTCCTGGACAACCTGGACCTGAGGTCCTGGACCACCTGGACCTGAGGTCCTGGACCACCTGGACCTGAGTTCCTGGACCACCTGGACCTGAGTTCCTGGACCACCTGGAGCTGAGGTCCTGGACCACCTGGACCCAAAGTCCAGGTGGAGCTTGGCCTGAGGTCCTGGACCTGGACCTGAGGTCCTGGACCACATGGACCTGAGATCCAGGTGGACCTGTAACTGAGGTCCTTGACCACCTGGACCTGAGGTCCAGGTGTACTTGGACCTGAGGTCTTGGACTTGGACCTGAGGTCCTGGACCACTTTGACCTGAGGTCCAGGGGGACCTGGACCTGATGTCCTGTACCACCTGGACCTGAGGTCCTGGACCACCAGGACCTGAGGTCCAGGACCACCTGGACCTGAGGTCCACGTGGACTTGGCCCTAAGGTCCTGTACATGGACCTGAGGTCCTGGACCACCTGGACCTGAGGTCCTAGACCACCTGGACCTGAAGTACTGGAAGTTGACCTGAGATCCTGGACCACCTGGACCTGAGGTCCTGGACCACCTGGACCTGAGGTCCTGGACCTGTACCTGAGGTCCTGGACCACATGGACCTGAGGTCCAGGTGGACGTGGAACTGAGGTCCTGGCCCTGGACCTGAGGTCCTGGACCACCTGGACCTGAGGTCGAGGTGGACCTGGTCCTGCGGTCCTGGACCTGAACCTGATGTCGTGGACCACTTGGACCTGAGGTCCTGTACCACCTGGACCTGATGACCTGGACCACCTGGACCTGAGGTCCTGGACCACCTGGACCTGAGATCCTGGACCACCTGGACCTGAGGTCCTGGACCTGGAATTGAGGTCCTGGACCGCTTGGACCTGAGGTCGATGTTGTCCTGGACCATAGGTCCTGGACCTGGATTTGAGGTCCTGGAACACCTGGACCTGATGTCCTGGACCACCTCGACCAGAGGTCCAGGTGGACCTGGACCTGAGGTCCTGGACCACCTGGACCTGAGGTCCTGGACCACCTGGACCTGAGGTCCTGGACCACCTGGACCTGAGGTCCTGGACCACCTGGACCTGAGTTCCTGGACCAACTGGACCTGAGTTCCTGGACCACCTGGACCTGAGGTCCTGGACCACCTGGACCTAAAGTCTAGGTGGACCTTGGCCTGAGGTCCTGGACCTGGACCTGAACATGGACATGAGGTCCAGGTGGACCTGTAACTGAGGCCCTTGACCACCTGGGCCTGAGGTCCAGGTGTACTTGGACCTGAGGTCTTGGACATGGACCTGAGGTCCTGGACCACCTGGACCTGAGGTCCAGGTGGACATGGACCTGAGGTCCTGGACCTGGACCTGAGGTCCTGGACCACTTGGTCCTGACGTCCAGGTGGACCTTGACCTGACTTCCTGGACCACCTGGACCTGAGGTCCTGGACCACCTGGACCTGAAGTCCTGGACCACCTGGTCCTGAGGTCCTGGACCACCTGGACCTGAGGTCCAGGTGGACCTGGACCTGAGGTCCTGGACCTGGACCAGAGGTCCCGGTGGACATGGACCTCAGTTCCTGGACCTGGACCTGAGGTCCTGGACCACTTGGACTGAGGTCCAGATGGACCTGGACCTGAAGTCCTGGACAACCTGGATCTGAGGACCTGGACCACCTGGACCTGAGGTCCTGGACCTGGACCTGAGGTCCTGCACCACCTGGACCTGAGGTCCTGGACCACCTGGACCTGAGTTCCTGGACCACCTGGACATGAGTTCCTGGACCACCTGGACCTGAGGTCCTGTACCACCTGGACCTCAAGTCCAGGTGGACCTTGGCCTGAGGTCCTGGACCACATGGACCTGAGGTCCAGGTGGACCTTTACCTGAGGTCCTTGACCACCTGGACCTGAGGTCCAGGTGTACTTGGACCTGAGGTCTTGGACTTGGACTTGAGGTCCTGTACCACTTTGACCTGAGGTCCAGGGGGACCTGGAACTGATGTCCTGTACCACCTGGACCTGAGGTCCTGGACCACCTGGACCTGAGGTCCTGGACCAACTGGACCTGAGGTCCACGTGGACTTGGACCTAAGGTCCTGAACATGGACCTGAGGTCCTGGACCACCTGGACCTGAGGTCATGGAACACCTGGACCTGAGGTCCTGGACCACCTGGACCTGAGGTCCTGGACCACCTGGACCTGAGGTCCTGGACCTGTACCTGAGGTCCTGGACCACATGGACCTGAGGTCCAGGTGGACGTGGTACTGAGGTCCTAGCCCTGGACCTGAGGTCCTGGACCACCTGGACCTGAGGTCGAGATGGACCTGGACCTGCGGTCCTAACGTGAAACTGAGGTCCTGGACCACCTGGACCTGAGGACCTGGACCACCTGGACCTGAGGTCCTGGACCACTTGGACCTGAGGTCCTGGACCACCTGGAAATGAGGTCCACGTGGACCTGGACCTAAGGTCCTGGACCACCTGGACCTAAGGTCCAGGTGGACGTGGACCTGAGGTCCTAGACCTTGACTAGAGTTCCCGGTGGACCTGGACCTGAGGTCCTGGACCTGGACCTGAGGTCCTGGACCACCTGGACCTGAGGTCTTGGACTTGGACCTGAGGTCCTGGACCACCTGGACCTGAGGTCCAGGGGGACCTGGACCTGAGGTCCTGGACCACCTGGACCTGAGGTCCTGGACAACCTGGACCAGAGGTCCTGGACCTGGACATGAGTTGCTGGACCTGGACCTGAGGTCCTGGTCCAGCTGGACCTGAGGTCCTGGACTTGGAACTGAGAACCTAGACCACCTGGATCTGAGGTCCTGTACCACCTGGACCTGAGGTCCTGGACCACCTGGACCTGAGGTCCTGGACCACCTCGACCTGATGTCCTGGACCACCTGGACCTGAGGTCCTGGACCACCTGGACCTGAGGTCCTGGACGACCTGGACCTGAGGTCCAGGACCACCTGGACCTGATGTCCTGTACCACCTGGACCTGAGGTCCTGGACCACCTGGACCTGAGGTCTTGGACCACCTGGACCTGAGGGCCTGGACCACCTGGACCACATGTCCTGGACCACCTGGACCTGATGTCCTGGATCTGGACCTGAGGTCCTGGACCACCTGGACCAGATGTCCTGGACCACCTGTACCTGATGTCCTGGATCTGGACCTGAGGTCCTGGACCACCTGGACCTGAGGTCCTGGACCTGGACCTGAGGTCCTGGACCACATGGACCTGAGGTCCTGGACCTGGAACTGAGGTCCTGGACCGCTTGGACCTGAGGTCGATGTTGTCCTGGACCAGAGGTCCTGGACCTGGATTTGAGGTCCTGGAACACCTGGACCTGATGTCCTGGACCACCTCGACCTGAGGTCCTGGTGGACCTGGACCTGAGGTCCTGGACCACCTGGACCTGAGGTCCTGGACCACCTGGACCTGAGGTCCTGGACCACCTGGACCTGAGTTCCTGGACCACCTGGAGCTGAGGTCCTGGACCACCTGGACCTAAAGTCCAGGTGGACCTTGGCCTGAGGTCCTGGACCTGGACCTGAGGTCCTGGACCACATGGACCTGAGATCCTGGACCACCTGGACCTGAGGTCCTGGACCACCTGGACCTGAGGTCCTGGACCTGTACCTGAGGTCCTGTACCACATGGACCTGAGGTCCAGGTGGACGTGGAACTGAGGTCCTGGCCCTGGACCTGAGGTCCTGGACCACCTGGACCTGAGGTCGAGGTGGACCTGGTCCTGCGGTCCTGGACCTGAACCTGATGTCGTGGACCACTTGGACCTGAGGTCCTGTACCACCTGGACCTGATGACCTGGACCACCTGGACCTGAGGTCCTGGACCACCTGGACCTGAGATCCTGGACCACCTGGACCTGAGGTCCTGGACCTGGAATTGAGGTCCTGGACCGCTTGGACCTGAGGTCGATGTTGTCCTGGACCATAGGTCCTGGACCTGGATTTGAGGTCCTGGAACACCTGGACCTGATGTCCTGGACCACCTCGACCTGAGGTCCAGGTGGACCTGGACCTGAGGTCCTGGACCACCTGGACCTGAGGTCCTGGACCACCTGGACCTGAGGTCCTGGACCACCTGGACCTGAGGTCCTGGACCACCTGGACCTGAGTTCCTGGACCAACTGGACCTGAGTTCCTGGACCACCTGGACCTGAGGTCCTGGACCACCTGGACCTAAAGTCTAGGTGGACCTTGGCCTGAGGTCCTGGACCTGGACCTGAACATGGACATGAGGTCCAGGTGGACCTATAACTGAGGCCCTTGACCACCTGGGCCTGAGGTCCAGGTGTACTTGGACCTGAGGTCTTGGACATGGACCTGAGGTCCTGGACCACCTGGACCTGAGGTCCAGGTGGACATGGACCTGAGGTCCTGGACCTGGACCTGAGGTCCTGGACCACTTGGTCCTGACGTCCAGGTGGACCTTGACCTGACTTCCTGGACCACCTGGACCTGAGGTCCTGGACCACCTGGACCTGAAGTCCTGGACCACCTGGTCCTGAGGTCCTGGACCACCTGGACCTGAGGTCCAGGTGGACCTGGACCTGAGGTCCTGGACCTGGACCAGAGGTCCCGGTGGACATGGACCTCAGTTCCTGGACCTGGACCTGAGGTCCTGGACCACTTGGACTGAGGTCCAGATGGACCTGGACCTGAAGTCCTGAACAACCTGGATCTGAGGACCTGGACCACCTGGACCTGAGATCCTGGACCACCTGGTCCTGAGGTCCTGCACCACCTGGACCTGAGGTCCACGTGGACCTGGACCTAAGGTCCTGGACCACCTGGACCTAAGGTCCATGTGGACCTGGACCTGAGGTCCTAGACCTGGACCAGAGTTCCAGGTGGACCTGGACCTGAGGTCCTGGACCTGGACCTGAGGTCCTGCACCACCTGGACCTGAGGTCCTGGACCACCTGGACCTGAGTTCCTGGACCACCTGGACATGAGTTCCTGGACCACCTGGACCTGAGGTCCTGTACCACCTGGACCTCAAGTCCAGGTGGACCTTGGCCTGAGGTCCTGGACCACATGGACCTGAGGTCCAGGTGGACCTATAACTGAGGTCCTTGACCACCTGGACCTGAGGTCCAGGTGTACTGGACCTGAGGTCTTGGACTTGGACTTGAGGTCCTGTACCACTTTGACCTGAGGTCCAGGGGGGACCTGGAACTGATGTCCTGTACCACCTGGACCTGAGGTCCTGGACCACCTGGACCTGAGGTCCTGGACCAACTGGACCTGAGGTCCACGTGGACTTGGACCTAAGGTCCTGAACATGGACCTGAGGTCCTGGACCACCTGGACCTGAGGTCATGGAACACCTGGACCTGAGGTCCTGGACCACCTGGACCTGAGGTCCTGGACCACCTGGACCTGAGGTCCTGGACCTGTACCTGAGGTCCTGGACCACATGGACCTGAGGTCCAGGTGGACGTGGTACTGAGGTCCTAGCCCTGGACCTGAGGTCCTGGACCACCTGGACCTGAGGTCGAGATGGACCTAGACCTGCGGTCCTGGACGTGAAACTGAGGTCCTGGACCACCTGGACCTGAGGACCTGGACCACCTGGACCTGAGGTCCTGGACCACTTGGACCTGAGGTCCTGGACCACCTGGACCTGAGGTCCACGTGGACCTGGACCTAAGGTCCTGGACCACATGGACCCAAGGTCCAGGTGGACGTGGACCTGAGGTCCTAGACCTTGACTAGAGTTCCCGGTGGACCTGGACCTGAGGTCCTGGACCTGGACCTGAGGTCCTGGACCACCTGGACCTGAGGTCTTGGACTTGGACCTGAGGTCCTGGACCACCTGGACCTGAGGTCCAGGGGGGACCTGGACCTGAGGTCCTGGACCACCTGGACCTGAGGTCCTGGACAACCTGGACCAGAGGTCCTGGACCTGGACATGAGTTGCTGGACCTGGACCTGAGGTCCTGGTCCAGCTGGACCTGAGGTCCTGGACTTGGAACTGAGAACCTAGACCACCTGGATCTGAGGTCCTGTACCACCTGGACCTGAGGTCCTGGACCACCTGGACCTGAGGTCCTGGACCACCTCGACCTGATGTCCTGGACCACCTGGACCTGAGGTCCTGGACCACCTGGACCTGAGGTCCTGGACGACCTGGACCTGAGGTCCAGGACCACCTGGACCTGATGTCCTGTACCACCTGGACCTGAGGTCCTGGACCACCTGGACCTGAGGTCTTGGACCACCTGGACCTGAGGGCCTGGACCACCTGGACCACATGTCCTGGACCACCTGGACCTGATGTCCTGGATCTGGACCTGAGGTCCTGGACCACCTGGACCAGATGTCCTGGACCACCTGTACCTGATGTCCTGGATCTGGACCTGAGGTCCTGGACCACCTGGACCTGAGGTCCTGGACCTGGACCTGAGGTCCTGGACCACATGGACCTGAGGTCCTGGACCTGGAACTGAGGTCCTGGACCGCTTGGACCTGAGGTCGATGTTGTCCTGGACCAGAGGTCCTGGACCTGGATTTGAGGTCCTGGAACACCTGGACCTGATGTCCTGGACCACCTCGACCTGAGGTCCTGGTGGACCTGGACCTGAGGTCCTGGACCACCTGGACCTGAGGTCCTGGACCACCTGGACCTGAGGTCCTGGACCACCTGGACCTGAGGTCCTGGACCACATGGACCTGAGGTCCAGGTGGACCTGTAACTGAGGTCCTTGACCACCTGGACCTGAGGTCCAGGTGTACTTGGACCTGAGGTCTTGGACTTGGACCTGAGGTCCTGGACCACTTTGACCTGAGGTCCAGGGGGACCTGGACCTGATGTCCTGTACCACCTGGACCTGAGGTCCTGGACCACCTGGACCCGAGGTCCTGGACCACCTGGACCTGAGGTCCACGTGGACTTGGACCTAAGGTCCTGTACATGGACCTGAGGTCCTGGACCACCTGGACCTGAGGTCCTAGACCACCTGGACCTGAAGTCCTGGAACTTGACCTGAGATCCTGGACCACCTGGACCTGAGGTCCTGGACCACCTGGACCTGAAGTCCTGGACCTGTACCTGAGGTCCTGGACCACATGGACCTGAGGTCCAGGTGGACGTGGAACTGAGGTCCTGGCCCTGGACCTGAGGTCCTGGACCACATGGACCTGAGGTCCAGGTGGACGTGGAACTGAGGTCCTGGCCCTGGAACTGAGGTCCTGGACCACATGGACCTGAGGTCGAGGTGGACCTGGACCTGCGTTCCTGGACCTTAAACTGAGGTCGTGGACCACTTGGACCTGAGGTCCTGTACCACCTGGACCTGAGGTCCTGGACCACCTGGACCTGAGGTCCTGGACCACCTGGACCTGACGTCCTGGACCACCTGGACCTGAGGTCCTGGACCACCTGGAACTGAGGTCTTGGACCACCTGGACCTGAGGGCCTGGACCACCTGGACTAGATGTCCTGGACCACCTGGAACTGATGTCCTGGATCTGGACCTGAGGTCCTGGACCACCTGGACCTGAGGTCCTGGACCTGGACCTGAGGTCCTGGACCACCTGGACCTGAGGTCCTGGACCTGGAACTGAGGTCCTGGACCGCTTGGACCTGAGGTCGAAGTTGTCCTGGACCAGAGGTCCTGGACCTGGTTTTGAGGTCCTGGAACACCTGGACCTGATGTCCTGGACCACCTCGAGCCTGAGGTCCAGGTGGACCTGGACCTGAGGTCCTGGACCACCTGGACCTGAGGTCCTGGACAACCTGGACCTGAGGTCCTGGACCACCTGGACCTGAGTTCCTGGACCACCTGGACCTGAGTTCCTGGACCACCTGGACCTGAGTTCCTGGACCACCAGGACATGAGGTCCTGGACCACCTGGACCTCAAGTCCAGGTGGACCTTGGCCTGATGTCCTGGACCTGGACCTGAGGTCCTGGACCACATGGACCTGAGGTCCAGGTGGACCTGTAACTGAGGTCCTTGACCACCTGGACCTGAGGTCCAGGTGTACTTGGACCTGAGGTCTTGGACTTGGACCTGAGGTCCTGGACCACCTGGACCTGAGGTCCAGGGGGACCTGGACCTGATGTCCTGTACCACCTGGACCTGAGGTCCTGGACCACCTGGACCTGAGGTCCTGGACCACCTGGACCTGAGGTCCACGTGGACTTGGCCCTAAGGTCCTGTACATGGACCTGAGGTCCTGGACCACATGGAACTGAGGTCCTAGACCACCTGGACCTGAAGTCCTGGAACTTGACCTGAGATCCTGGACCACCTGGACCTGAGGTCCTGGACCACCTCGACCTGAGGTCCAGGTGGACCTGGACCTGAGGTCCTGGACCACCTGGACCTGAGGTCCAGGTGTACTTGGACCTGAGGTCTTGGACTTGGACCTGAGGTCCTGGACCACTTTGACCTGAGGTCCAGGGGGACCTGGACCTGATGTCCTGTACCACCTGGACCTGAGGTCCTGGACCACCTGGACCTGAGGTCCACGTGGACTTGGACCTAAGGTCCTGTACATGGACATGAGGTCCTGGACCACCTGGAACTGAGGTCCTAGACCACCTGGACCTGAAGTCCTGGAACTTGACCTGAGATCCTGGACCACCTGGACCTGAGGTCCTGGACCACCTGGACCTGAAGTCCTGGACCTGTACCTGAGGTCCTGGACCACATGGACCTGAGGTCCAGGTGGACGTGGAACTGATGTCCTGGCCCTGGACCTGAGGTCCTGGACCACATGGACCTGAGGTCCAGGTGGACGTGGAACTGAGGTCCTGGCCCTGGACCTGAGGTCCTGGACCACATGGACCTGAGGTCGAGGTGGACCTGGACCTGCGGTTCTGGACCTGAAACTGAGGTCGTGGACCACTTGGACCTGAGGTCCTGTACCACCTGGACCTGAGGTCCTGGACCACCTGGACCTGAGGTCCTGGACCACCTGGACCTGAGGTCCAGGTGTACTTGGACCTGAGGTCTTGGACTTGGACCTGAGGTCCTGGACCACTTTGACCTGAGGTCCAGGGGGACCTGGACCTGATGTCCTGTACCACCTGGACCTGAGGTCCTGGACCACCTGGACCTGAGGTCCACGTGGACTTGGACCTAAGGTCCTGTACATGGACCTAGGTCCTGGACCACCTGGAACTGAGGTCCTAGACCACCTGGACCTGAAGTCCTGGAACTTGACCTGAGATCCTTGACCACCTGGACCTGAGGTCCTGGACCACCTGGACCTGAAGTCCTGGACCTGTACCTGAGGTCCTGGACCACATGGACCTGAGGTCCAGGTGGACGTGGAACTGATGTCCTGTCCCTGGACCTGAGGTCCTGGACCACATGGACCTGAGGTCCAGGTGGACGTGGAACTGAGGTCCTGGCCCTGGACCTGAGGTCCTGGACCACATGGACCTGAGGTCGAGGTGGACCTGGACCTGCGGTCCTGGACCTGAAACTGAGGTCGTGGACCACTTGGACCTGAGGTCCTGTACCACCTGGACCTGAGGTCCTGGACCACCTGGACCTGAGGTCCTGGACCACCTGGACCTGACGTCCTGGACCACCTGGACCTGAGGTCCTGGACCACCTGTAACTGAGGTCTTGGACCACCTGGACCTGAGGTCCTGGACCACCTGGACCTGAGGTCCTGGACCTGGACCTGAGGTCCTGAACCACCTGGACCTGAGGTCCTGGACCTGGAACTGAGGTCCTGGACCGCTTGGAGATGAGGTCGATGTTGTCCTGGTCCAGAGGTCCTGGTCCTGGATTTGAGGTCCTGGAACACCTGGACATGATGTCCTGGACCACCTGGACCTGAGGTCCTGGACAACCTGGACCTGAGGTCCTGGACCACCTGGACCTGAGTTCCTGGACCACCTGGACCTGAGTTCCTGGACCACCTGGAGCTGAGGTCCTGGACCACCTGGACCTAAATTCCAGGTGGACCTTGGCCTGAGGTCCTGGACCTGGACCTGAGGTCCTGGACCACATGGACCTGAGATCCAGGTGGACCTGTAACTGAGGTCCTTGACCACCTGGACCTGAGGTCCAGGTGTACTTGGACCTGAGGTCTTGGACTTGGACCTGAGGTCCTGGACCACTTTGACCTGAGGTCCAGGGGGACCTGGACCTGATGTCCTGTACCACCTGGACCTGAGGTCCTGGACCACCTGGACCTGAGGTCCTGGACCACCTGGACCTGAGGTCCACGTGGACTTGTACCTAAGGTCTTGTACATGGACCTGAGGTCCTGGACCACCTGGAAATGAGGTCCTAGACCACCTGGACCTGAAGTCCTGGAACTTGACCTGAGATCCTGGACCACCTGGACCTGAAGTCCTGGACCTGTACCTGAGGTCCTGGACCACATGGACCTGAGGTCCAGGTGGACGTGGAACTGAGGTCCTGGCCCTGGACCTGAGGTCCTGGACCACATGGACCTGAGGTCCAGGTGGACGTGGAACTGAGGTCCTGGCCCTGGACCTGAGGTCCTGGACCACATGGACCTGAGGTCGAGGTGGACCTGGACCTGCGGTCCTGGACCTGAAACTGAGGTCGTGGACCACTTGGACCTGAGGTCCTGTACATGGACCTGAGGTCCTGGACCACCTGGAACTGAGGTCCTAGACCACCTGGACCTGAAGTCCTGGAACTTGACCTGAGATCCTGGACCACCTGGACCTGAGGTCCTGGACCACCTGGACCTGAAGTCCTGGACCTGTACCTGAGGTCCTGGACCACATGGACCTGAGGTCCAGGTGGAAGTAGAACTGAGGTCCTGGGCCTGGATCTGAGGTCCTGGACCACATGGACCTGAGGTCCAGGTGGACGTGGAACTGAGGTCCTGGCCCTGGACCTGAGGTCCTGGACCACATGGACCTGAGGTCGAGGTGGACCTGGACCTGCGGTCCTGGACCTTAAACTGAGGTCGTGGACCACTTGGACCTGAGGTCCTGTACCACCTGGACCTGAGGTCCTGGACCACCTGGACCTGAGGTCCTGGACCACCTGGACCTGACGTCCTGGACCACCTGTACCTGAGGTCCTGGACCACCTGTAACTGAGGTCTTGGACCACCTGGACCTGAGGGCCTGGACCACCTGGACCAGATGTCCTGGACCACCTAGACCTGATGTCCTGGATCTGGACCTGAGGTCCTGGACCACCTGGACCTGAGGTCCTGGACCTGGACCTGAGGTCCTGGACCACCTGGACCTGAGGTCCTGGACCTGGAACTGAGGTCCTGGACCGCTTGGACCTGAGGTCGATGTTGTCCTGGACCAGAGGTCCTGGACCTGGATTTGAGGTCCTGGAACACCTGGACATGATGTCCTGGACCACCTCGACCTGAGGTCCAGGTGGACCTGGACCTGAGGTCCTGGACCACCTGGACCTGAGGTCCTGGACAACCTGGACCTGAGGTCCTGGACCACCTGGACCTGAGGTCCTGGACCACCTGGACCTGAGTTCCTGGACCACCTGGACCTGAGTTCCTGGACCACCTGGAGCTGAGGTCCTGGACCACCTGGACCTAAAGTCCAGGTGGACCTTGGCCTGAGGTCCTGGACCTGGACCTGAGGTCCTGGACCACATGGACCTGAGATCCAGGTGGACCTGTAACTGAGGTCCTTGACCACCTGGACCTGAGGTCCAGGGTGTACTTGGACCTGAGGTCTTGGACTTGGACCTGAGGTCCTGGACCACTTTGACCTGAGGTCCAGGGGGACCTGGACCTGATGTCCTGTACCACCTGGACCTGAGGTCCTGGACCACCTGGACCTGAGGTCCAGGACCACCTGGACCTGAGGTCCACGTGGACTTGGCCCTAAGGTCCTGTACCTGGACCTGAGGTCCTGGACCACCTGGACCTGAGGGTCCTAGACCACCTGGACCTGAAGTCCTGGAACTTGACCTGAGATCCTGGACCACCTGGACCTGAGGTCCTGGACCACCTGGACCTGAGGTCCTGGACCTGTACCTGAGGTCCTGGACCACATGGACCTGAGGTCCAGGTGGACGTGGAACTGAGGTCCTGGCCCTGGACCTGAGGTCCTGGACCACCTGGACCTGAGGTCGAGGTGGACCTGGTCCTGCGGTCCTGGACCTGAAGCTGATGTCGTGGACCACTTGGACCTGATGTCCTGTACCACCTGGACCTGATGACCTGGACCACCTGGACCTGAGGTCCTGGACCACCTGGACCTGAAGTCCTGGAACTTGACCTGAGATCCTGGACCACCTGGACCTGAGGTCCTGGACCACCTGGACCTGAAGTCCTGGACCTGTACCTGAGGTCCTGGACCACATGGACCTGAGGTCCAGGTGGACGTGGAACTGAGGTCCTGGCCCTGGACCTGAGGTCCTGGACCACATGGACCTGAAGTCCAGGTGGACGTGGAACTGAGGTCCTGGCCCTGGACCTGAGGTCCTGGACCACATGGACCTGAGGTCGAGGTGGACCTGGACCTGCGGTCCCTGGACCTGAAACTGAAGTCGTGGACCACTTGGACCTGAGGTCCTGTACCACCTGGACCTGAGGTCCTGGACCACCTGGACCTGAGGTCCTGGACCACCTGGACCTGACGTCCTGGACCACCTGGACCTGAGGTCCTGGATCACCTGGAACTGAGGTCTTGGACATCCTGGACCTGAGGGCCTGGACCACCTGGACCAGATGTCCTGGACCACCTGGACCTGATGTCCTGGATCTGGACCTGAGGTCCTGGACCACCTGGACCTGAGGTCCTGGACCTGGACCTGAGGTCCTGGACCACCTGGACCTGAGTTCCTGGACCTGGAACTGAGGTCCTGGACCGCTTGGACCTGAGGTCGATGTTGTCCTGGACCAGAGGTCCTGGACCAGGATTTGAGGTCCTGGAACACCTGGACATGATGTCCTGGACCAGCTCGACCTGAGGTCCAGGTGGACCTGGACCTGAGGTCCTGGACCACCTGGACCTGAGGTCCTGGACCACCTGGACCTGAGGTCCTGGACCACCTGGACCTGAGGTCCTGGACCACCTGGACCTGAGTTCCTGGACCACCTGGACCTGAGTTCCTGGACCACCTGGAGCTGAGGTCCTGGACCACCTGGACCTAAAGTCCAGGTGGACCTTGGCCTGAGGTCCTGGACCTGGACCTGAGGTCCTGGACCACATGGACCTGAGATCCAGGTGGACCTGTAACTGAGGTCCTTGACCACCTGGACCTGAGGTCCAGGTGTACTTGGACCTGAGGTCTTGGACTTGGACCTGAGGTCCTGGACCACTTTGACCTGAGGTCCAGGGGGACCTGGACCTGATGTCCTGTACCACCTGGACCTGAGGTCCTGGACCACCTGGACCTGAGGTCCAGGACCACCTGGACCTGAGGTCCACGTGGACTTGGCCCTAAGGTCCTGTACATGGACCTGAGGTCCTGGACCACCTGGACCTGAGGTCCTAGACCACCTGGACCTGAAGTCCTGGAACTTGACCTGAGATCCTGGACCACCTGGACCTGAGGTCCTGGACCACCTGGACCTGAGGTCCTGGACCTGTACCTGAGGTCCTGGACCACATGGACCTGAGGTCCAGGTGGACGTGGAACTGAGGTCCTGGCCCTGGACCTGAGGTCCTGGACCACCTGGACCTGAGGTCGAGGTGGACCTGGTCGTGCGGTCCTGGACCTGAAGCTGATGTCGTGGACCACTTGGACCTGAGGTCCTGTACCACCTGGACCTGATGACCTGGACCACCTGGACCTGAGGTCCTGGACCACCTGGACCTGAGGTCCTGGACCACCTGGACCTGAGGTCCTGGACCTGGAATTGAGGTCCTGGACCGCTTGGACCTGAGTTCGATGTTGTCCTGGACCATAGGTCCTGGACCTGGATTTGAGGTCCTGGAACACCTGGACCTGATGTCCTGGACCACCTCGACCTGAGGTCCAGGTGGACCTGGACCTGAGGTCCTGGACCACCTGGACCTGAGGTCCTGGACCACCTGGACCTGAGGTCCTGGACCACCTGGACCTGAGGTCCTGGACCACCTGGACCTGAGGTCCTGGACCACCTGGACCTGAGTTCCTGGACCAACTGGACCTGAGTTCCTGGACCCCCTGGACCTGAGGTCCTGGACCACCTGGTCCTAAAGTCTAGGTGGACCTTGGCCCAAGGTCCTGGCCCTGGACCTGAACATGGACATGAGGTCCAGGTGGACCTGTAACTGAGGCCCTTGACCACCTGGGCCTGAGGTCCAGGTGTACTTGGACCTGAGGTCTTGGACATGGACCTGAGGTCCTGGACCACCTGGACCTGAGGTCCAGGTGGACATGGACCTGAGGTCCTGGACCTGGACCTGAGGTCCTGGACCACTTGGTCCTGACGTCCAGGTGGACCTGGACCTGACTTCCTGGACCACCTGGACCTGAGGTCCTGGACCACCTGGACCTGAAGTCCTGGACCACCTGGTCCTGAGGTCCTGGACCACCAGGACCTGAGGTCCAGGTGGACCTGGACCTGAGGTCCTGGACCACCAGGACCTGAGGTCCAGGTGGACCTGGACCTGAGGTCCTGGACCTGGACCAGAGGTCCCGGTGGACATGGACCTCAGTTCCTGGACCTGGACCTGAGGTCCTGGACCACTTGGACTGAGGTCCAGATGGACCTGGACCTGAAGTCCTGGACCACCTGGATCTGAGGACCTGGACCACCTGGACCTGAGGTCCTGGACCACCTGGTCCTGAGGTCCTGCACCACCTGGACCTGAGGTCCACGTGGACCTGGACCTAAGGTCCTGGACCACCTGGACCTAAGGTCCATGTGGACCTGGACCTGAGGTCCTAGACCTGGACCAGAGTTCCCGGTGGACCTGGACTTGAGGTCCTGGACCTGGACCTGAGGTCCTGCACCACCTGGACCTGAGGTCCTGGACCACCTGGACCTGAGTTCCTGGACCACCTGGACCTGAGTTCCTGGACCACCTGGACCTGAGGTCCTGTACCACCTGGACCTCAAGTCCAGGTGGACCTTGGCCTGAGGTCCTGGACCACATGGACCTGAGGTCCAGGTGGACCTATAACTGAGGTCCTTGACCACCTGGACCTGAGGTCCAGGTGTACTTGGACCTGAGGTCTTGGACGTGGACCTGAGGTCCTGTACCACTTTGACCTGAGGTCCAGGGGGACCTGGAACTGATGTCCTGTACCACCTGGACCTGAGGTCCTGGACCAACTGGACCTAAGGTCCTGGACCAACTGGACCTGAGGTCCACGTGGACTTGGACCTAAGGTCCTGTACATGGACCTGAGGTCCTGGTCCACCTGGACCTGAGGTCATGGAACACCTGGACCTGAGGTCCTGGACCACCTGGACCTGAGGTCCTGGACCACCTGGACCCTGAGGTCCTGGACCTGTACCTGAGGTCCTGGACCACATGGACCTGAGGTCCAGGTGGACGTGGTCCTGAGGTCCTAGCCCTGGACCTGAGGTCCTGGACCACCTGGACCTGAGGTCCTGGACCACCTGGACCTGAGGACCTGGACCACCTGGACCTGAGGTCCTGGACCACTTGGACCTGAGGTCCTGGACCACCTGGACCTGAGGTCCACGTGGACCTGGACCTAAGGTCCTGGACCACCTGGACCTAAGGTCCAGGTGGACGTGGACCTGAGGTCCCAGACCTTGACCAGAGTTCCCGGTGGACCTGGACCTGAGGTCCTGGACCTGGACCTGAGGTCCTGGACCACCTGGACCTGAGGTCTTGGACTTGGACCTGAGGTCCTGGACCACCTGGACCTGAGGTCCAGGGGGACCTGGACCTGAGGTCCTGGACCACCTGGACCTGAGGTCCTGGACAACCTGGACCAGAGGTCCTGGACCTGGATATGAGTTGCTGGACCTGGACCTGAGGTCCTGGTCCAGCTGGACCTGAGGTCCTGGACTTGGAACTGAGAACCTAGACCACCTGGATCTGAGGTCCTGTACCACCTGGACCTGAGGTCCTGGACCACCTGGACCTGAGGACCTGGACCACCTCGACCTGATGTCCTGGACCACCTGGACCTGAGGTCCTGGACCACCTGGACCTGAGGTCCTGGACGACCTGGACCTGAGGTCCAGGACCACCTGGACCTGATGTCCTGTACCACCTGGACCTGAGGTCCTGGACCACCTGGACCTGAGGTCTTGGACCACCTGGACCTGAGGGCCTGGACCACCTGGACCACATGTCCTGGACCACCTGGACCTGATGTCCTGGATCTGGACCTGAGGTCCTGGACCACCTGGACCAGATGTCCTGGACCACCTGGACCTGATGTCCTGGATCTGGACCTGAGATCCTGGACCACCTGAACCTGAGGTCCTGGACCTGGACCTGAGGTCCTGGACCACATGGACCTGAGGTCCTGGACCTGGAACTGAGGTCCTGGGCCGCTTGGACCTGAGGTCAATGTTGTCCTGGACCAGAGGTCCTGGACCTGGATTTGAGGTCCTGGAACACCTGGACCTGATGTCCTGGACCACCTCGACCTGAGGTCCTGGTGGACCTGGACCTGAGGTCCTGGACCACCTGGACCTGAGGTCCTGGACCACCTGGACCCAAGGTCCTGGACCACCTGGACCTGAGGTCCTGGACCACATGGACCTGAGGTCCAGGTGGACCTGTAACTGAGGTCCTTGACCACCTGGACCTGAGGTCCAGGTGTACTTGGACCTGAGGTCTTGGACTTGGACCTGAGGTCCTGGACCACTTTGACCTGAGGTCCAGGGGGGACCTGGACCTGATGTCCTTTACCACCTGGACCTGAGGTCCTGGACCACCTGGACCCGAGGTCCTGGACCACCTGGACCTGAGGTCCACGTGGACTTGGACCTAAGGTCCTGTACATGGACCTGAGGTCCTGGACCACCTGGACCTGAGGTCCTAGACCACCTGGACCTGAAGTCCTGGAACTTGACCTGAGATCCTGGACCACCTGGTCCTGAGGTCCTGGACCAACTGGACCTGAAGTCCTGGACCTGTACCTGAGGTCCTGGACCACATGGACCTGAGGTCCAGGTGGACGTGGAACTGAGGTCCTGGCCCTGGACCTGAGGTCCTGGACCACATGGACCTGAGGTCCAGGTGGACGTGGAACTGAGGTCCTGGCCCTGGACCTGAGGTCCTGGACCACATGGACCTGAGGTCGAGGTGGACTTGGACCTGCGGTCCTGGACCTTAAACTGAGGTCGTGGACCACTTGGACCTGAGGTCCTGTACCACCTGGACCTGAGGTCCTGGACCACCTGGACCTGAGGTCCTGGACCACCTGGACCTGACGTCCTGGACCACCTGGACCTGAGGTCCTGGACCACCTGGAACTGAGGTCTTGGACCACCTGGACCTGAGGGCCTGGACCACCTGGACTAGATGTCCTGGACCACCTGGAACTGATGTCCTGGATCTGGACCTGAGGTCCTGGACCACCTGGACCTGAGGTCCTGGACCTGGACCTGAGGTCCTGGACCACCTGGACCTGAGGTCCTGGACCTGGAACTGAGGTCCTGGACCGCTTGGACCTGAGGTCGATGTTGTCCTGGACCAGAGGTCCTGGACCTGGATTTGAGGTCCTGGAACACCTGGACCTGATGTCCTGGACCACCTCGACCTGAGGTCCAGGTGGACCTGGACCTGAGGTCCTGGACCACCTGGACCTGAGGTCCTGGACAACCTGGACCTGAGGTCCTGGACCACCTGGACCTGAGTTCCTGGACCACCTGGACCTGAGTTCCTGGACCACCTGGACCTGAGTTCCTGGACCACCAGGACCTGAGGTCCTGGACCACCTGGACCTCAAGTCCAGGTTGACCTTGGCCTGATGTCCTGGACCTGGACCTGAGGTCCTGGACCACATGGACCTGAGGTCCAGGTGGACCTGTAACTGAGGTCCTTGACCACCTGGACCTGAGGTCCAGGTGTACTTGGACCTGAGGTCTTGGACTTGGACCTGAGGTCCTGGACCACCTGGACCTGAGGTCCAGGGGGACCTGGACCTGAGGTCCTGGACCACCTGGACCTGAGGTCCTGGACAACCTGGACCAGAGGTCCTGGACCTGGACATGAGTTGCTGGACCTGGACCTGAGGTCCTGGTCCAGCTGGACCTGAGGTCCTGGACTTGGAACTGAGAACCTAGACCACCTGGATCTGAGGTCCTGTACCACCTGGACCTGAGGTCCTGGACCACCTGGACCTGAGGTCCTGGACCACCTCGACCTGATGTCCTGGACCACCTGGACCTGAGGTCCTGGACCACCTGGACCTGAGGTCCTGGACGACCTGGACCTGAGGTCCAGGACCACCTGGACCTGATGTCCTGTACCACCTGGACCTGAGGTCCTGGACCACCTGGACCTGAGGTCTTGGACCACCTGGACCTGAGGGCCTGGACCACCTGGACCACATGTCCTGGACCACCTGGACCTGATGTCCTGGATCTGGACCTGAGGTCCTGGACCACCTGGACCAGATGTCCTGGACCACCTGGACCTGATGTCCTGGATCTGGACCTGAGATCCTGGACCACCTGGACCTGAGGTCCTGGACCTGGACCTGAGGTCCTGGACCACATGGACCTGAGGTCCTGGACCTGGAACTGAGGTCCTGGACCGCTTGGACCTGAGGTCGATGTTGTCCTGGACCAGAGGTCCTGGACCTGGATTTGAGGTCCTGGAACACCTGGACCTGAATCCTGGACCACCTCGACCTGAGGTCCTGGTGGACCTGGACCTGAGGTCCTGGACCACCTGGACCTGAGGTCCTGGACCACCTGGACCTGAGGTCCTGGACCACCTGGACCTGAGGTCCTGGACCACATGGTCCTGAGGTCCAGGTGGACCTGTAACTGAGGTCCTTGACCACCTGGACCTGAGGTCCAGGTGTACTTGGACCTGAGGTCTTGGACTTGGACCTGAGGTCCTGGACCACTTTGACCTGAGGTCCAGGGGGACCTGGACCTGATGTCCTGTACCACCTGGACCTGAGGTCCTGGACCACCTGGACCCGAGGTCCTGGACCACCTGGACCTGAGGTCCACGTGGACTTGGACCTAAGGTCCTGTACATGGACCTGAGGTCCTGGACCACCTGGACCTGAGGTCCTAGACCACCTGGACCTGAAGTCCTGGAACTTGACCTGAGATCCTGGACCACCTGGTCCTGAGGTCCTGGACCAACTGGACCTGAAGTCCTGGACCTGTACCTGAGGTCCTGGAACACATGGACCTGAGGTCCAGGTGGACGTGGAACTGAGGTCCTGGCCCTGGACCTGAGGTCCTGGACCACATGGACCTGAGGTCCAGGTGGACGTGGAACTGAGGTCCTGGCCCTGGACCTGAGGTCCTGGACCACATGGACCTGAGGTCGAGGTGGACCTGGACCTGCGGTCCTGGACCTTAAACTGAGGTCGTGGACCACTTGGACCTGAGGTCCTGTACCACCTGGACCTGAGGTCCTGGACCACCTGGACCTGAGGTCCTGGACCACCTGGACCTGACGTCCTGGACCACCTGGACCTGAGGTCCTGGACCACCTGGAACTGAGGTCTTGGACCACCTGGACCTGAGGGCCTGGACCACCTGGACTAGATGTCCTGGACCACCTGGAACTGATGTCCTGGATCTGGACCTGAGGTCCTGGACCACCTGGACCTGAGGTCCTGGACCTGGACCTGAGGTCCTGGACCACCTGGACCTGAGGTCCTGGACCTGGAACTGAGGTCCTGGACCGCTTGGACCTGAGGTCGATGTTGTCCTGGACCAGAGGTCCTGGACCTGGATTTGAGGTCCTGGAACACCTGGACCTGATGTCCTGGACCACCTCGACCTGAGGTCCAGGTGGACCTGGACCTGAGGTCCTGGACCACCTGGACCTGAGGTCCTGGACAACCTGGAACTGAGGTCCTGGACCACCTGGACCTGAGTTCCTGGACCACCTGGACCTGAGTTCCTGGACCACCTGGACCTGAGTTCCTGGACCACCAGGACCTGAGGTCCTGGACCACCTGGACCTCAAGTCCAGGTGGACCTTGGCCTGATGTCCTGGACCTGGACCTGAGGTCCTGGACCACATGGACCTGAGGTCCAGGTGGACCTGTAACTGAGGTCCTTGACCACCTGGACCTGAGGTCCAGGTGTACTTGGACCTGAGGTCTTGGACTTGGACCTGAGGTCCTGGACCACCTGGACCTGAGGTCCAGGGGGACCTGGACCTGATGTCCTGTACCACCTGGACCTGAGGTCCTGGACCACCTGGACCTGAGGTCCTGGACCACCTGGACCTGAGGTCCACGTGGACTTGGCCCTAAGGTCCTGTACATGGACCTGAGGTCCTGGACCACCTGGAACTGATGTCCTAGACCACCTGGACCTGAAGTCCTGGAACTTGACCTGAGATCCTGGACCACCTGGACCTGAGGTCCTGGACCACCTCGACCTGAGGTCCAGGTGGACCTGGACCTGAGGTCCTGGACCACCTGGACCTGAGGTCCTGGACAACCTGGACCTGAGGTCCTGGACCACCTGGACCTGAGGTCCTGGACCACCTGGACCTGAGTTCCTGGACCACCTGGACCTGAGTTCCTGGACCACCTGGACCTGAGGTCCTGGACCACCTGGACCTAAAGTCTAGGTGGACCTTGGCCTGAGGTCCTGGACCTGGACCTGAACATGGACCTGAGGTCCAGGTGGACCTGTAACTGAGGCCCTTGACCACCTGGGCCTGAGGTCCAAGTGTACTTGGACCTGAGGTCTTGGACATGGACCTGAGGTCCTGGACCACCTGGACCTGAGGTCCAGGTGGACATGGACCTGAGGTCCTGGACCTGGACCTGAGGTCCTGGACCACTTGGTCCTGACGTCCAGGTGGACCTGGACCTGACTTCCTGGACCACCTGGACCTGAGGTCCTGGACCACCTGGACCTGAAGTCCTGGACCACCTGGTCCTGAGGTCCTGGACCACCTGGACCTGAGGTCCAGGTGGACCTGGACCTTAGGTCCTGGACCTGTACCTGAGGTCCTGGACCACATGGACCTGAGGTCCAGGTGGACGTGGTACTGAGGTCCTAGCCCTGGACCTGAGGTCCTGGACCACCTGGACCTGAGGTCGAGGTGGACCTGGACCTGCGGTCCTGGACCTGAAACTGAGGTCGTGGACCACTTGGACCTGAGGTCCTGTACCACCTGGACCTGAGGTCCTGGACCACCTGGACCTGAGGACCTGGACCACCTGGACCTGAGGTCCTAGACCACCTGGACCTGAGGTCCTGCACCACCTGGACCTGAGGTCCACGTGGACCTGGACCTAAGGTCCTGGACCACCTGGACCTAAGGTCCAGGTGGACGTGGACCTGAGGTCCTAGACCTGGACCAGAGTTCCCGGTGGACCTGGACCTGAGGTCCTGGACCTGGACCTGAGGTCCTGGTCCAGCTAGACCTGAGGTCCTGTACTTGGAACTGAGAACCTAGACCACCTGGATCTGAGGTCCTGTACCACCTGGACCTGAGGTCCTGGACCACCTGGACCTGAGGTCCTGGACCACCTCGACCTGATGTCCTGGACCACCTGGACCTGAGGTCCTGGACCACCTGGACCTGAGGTCCTGGACCTGGACCTGAGGTCCTGGACCACCTGGACCTGAGGTCCTGGACCTGGAACTGAGGTCCTGGACCGCTTGGACCTGAGGTCGATGTTGTCCTGGACCAGAGGTCCTGGACCTGGTTTTGAGGTCCTGGAACACCTGGACATGATGTCCTGGACAACCTCGACCTGAGGTCCAGGTGGACCTGGACCTGAGGTCCTGGACCACCTGGACCTGAGGTCCTGGACCACCTGGACCTGAGGTCCTGGACCACCTGGACCTGAGGTCCTGGACCACCTGGACCTGAGTTCCTGGACCACCTGGACCTGAGTTCCTGGACCACCAGGACCTGAGGTCCTGGACCACCTGGACCTGAGGTCCAGGGGGACCTGGACCTGATGTCCTGTACCACCTGGACCTGAGGTCCTGGACCACCTGGACCTGAGGTCCTGGACCACCTGGACCTGAGGTCCACGTGGACTTGGACCTAAGGTCCTGTACATGGACCTGAGGACCTGGACCACCTGGAACTGAGGTCCTAGACCACCTGGACCTGAAGTCCTGGAACTTGACCTGAGATCCTGGACCACCTGGACCTGAGGTCCTGGACCACCTCGACCTGAGGTCCAGGTGGACCTGGACCTGAGGTCCTGGACCACCTGGACCTGAGGTCCTGGACAACCTGGAACTGAGGTCCTGGACCACCTGGACCTGAGGTCCTGGACCACCTGGACCTGAGTTCCTGGACCACCTGGACCTGAGTTCCTGGACCACCTGGACCTGAGGTCCTGGACCACCTGGACCTAAAGTCTAGGTGGACCTTGGCCTGAGGTCCTGGACCTGGACCTGAACATGGACCTGAGGTCCAGGTGGACCTGTAACTGAGGCCCTTGACCACCTGGGCCTGAGGTCCTGGTGTACTTGGACCTGAGGTCTTGGACATGGACCTGAGGTCCTGGACCACCTGGACCTGAGGTCCAGGTGGACATGGACCTGAGGTCCTGGAACCTGGACCTGAGGTCCTGGACCACTTGGTCCTGACGTCCAGGTGGACCTGGACCTGACTTCCTGGACCACCTGGACCTGAGGTCCTTGACCACCTGGACCTGAAGTCCTGGACCACCTGGTCCTGAGGTCCTGGACCACCTGGACCTGAGGTCCAGGTGGACCTGGACCTTAGGTACTGGACCTGTACCTGAGGTCCTGGACCACATGGACCTGAGGTCCAGGTGGACGTGGTACTGAGGTCCTAGCCCTGGACCTGAGGTCCTGGACCACCTGGACCTGAGGTCGAGGTGGACCTGGACCTGCGGTCCTGGACCTGAAACTGAGGTCGTGGACCACTTGGACCTGAGGTCCTGTACCACCTGGACCTGAGGTCCTGGACCACCTGGACCTGAGGACCTGGACCACCTGGACCTGAGGTCCTAGACCACCTGGACCTGAGGTCCTGCACCACCTGGACCTGAGGTCCACGTGGACCCTGGACCTAAGGTCCTGGACCACCTGGACCTAAGGTCCAGGTGGACGTGGACCTGAGGTCCTAGACCTGGACCAGAGTTCCCGGTGGACCTTGACCTGAGGTCCTGGACCTGGACCTGAGGTCCTGGTCCAGCTGGACCTGAGGTCCTGTACTTGGAACTGAGAACCTAGACCACCTGGATCTGAGGTCCTGTACCACCTGGACCTGAGGTCCTGGACCACCTGGACCTGAGGTCCTGGACCACCTCGACCTGATGTCCTGGACCACCAGGACTTGAGGTCCTGGACCACCTGGACCTGAGGTCCTGGACGACCTGGACTTGAGGTCCAGGACCACCTGGACCTGATGTCCTATACCACCTGGACCTGAGGTCCTGGACCACCTGGACCTGAGGTCTTGGACCACCTGGACCAGATGTCCTGAACCACCTGGACCTGATGTCCTGGATCTGGACCTGAGGTCCTGGACCACCTGGACCTGAGGTCCTGGACCTGGACCTGAGGTCCTGGACCACCTGGACCTGAGGTCCTGGACCTGGAACTGAGGTCCTGGACCGCTTGGACCTGAGGTCGATGTTGTCCTGGACCAGAGGTCCTGGACCTGGATTTGAGGTCCTGGAACACCTGGACCTGATGTCCTGGACCACCTCGACCTGAGGTCCAGGTGGACCTGGACCTGAGGTCCTGGACCACCTGGACCTGAGGTCCTGGACAACCTGGACCTGAGGTCCTGGACCACCTGGACCTGAGGTCCTGGACCACCTGGACCTGAGTTCCTGGACCACCTGGACCTGAGTTCCTGGACCACCAGGACCTGAGGTCCTGGACCACATGGACCTCAAGTGCAGGTGGACCTTGGCCTGAGGTCCTGGACCTGGACCTGAGGTCCTGGACCACATGGACCTGAGGTCCAGGTGGACCTGTAACTGAGGTCCTTGACCACCTGGACCTGAGGTCCAGGTGTACTTGGACCTGAGGTCTTGGACTTGGACCTGAGGTCCTGGACCACTTTGACCTGAGGTCCAGGGGGGACCTGGACCTGATGTCCTGTACCACCTGGACCTGAGGTCCTGGACCAACTGGACCTGAGGTCCTGGACCACCTGGACCTGAGGTCCACGTGGACTTGGACCTAAGGTCCTGTACATGGACCTGAGGTCCTGGACAACCTGGAACTGAGGTCCTAGACCACCTGGACCTGAAGTCCTGGAACTTGACCTGAGATCCTGGACCACCTGGACCTGAGGTCCTGGACCACCTGGACCTGAAGTCCTGGACCTGTACCTGAGGTCCTGGACCACATGGACCTGAGGTCCAGGTGGACGTGGAACTGATGTCCTGGCCCTGGACCTGAGGTCCTGGACCACATGGACCTGAGGTCCAGGTGGACGTGGAACTGAGGTCCTGGCCCTGGACCTGAGGTCCTGGACCACATGGACCTGAGGTCGAGGTGGACCTGGACCTGCGGTCCTGGACCTGAAACTGAGGTCGTGGACCACTTGGACCTGAGGTCCTGTGCCACCTGGACCTGAGGTCCTGGACCACCTGGACCTGAGGTCCTGGACCACCTGGACCTGAGGTCCAGGTGTACTTGGACCTGAGGTCTTGGACTTGGACCTGAGTTCCTGGACCACTTTGACCTGAGGTCCAGGGGGACCTGGACCTGATGTCCTGTACCACCTGGACCTGAGGTCCTGGACCACCTGAACCTGAGGTCCACGTGGACTTGGACCTAAGGTCCTGTACATGGACCTGAGGTCCTGGACCACCTGGAACTGAGGTCCTAGACCACCTGGACCTGAAGTCCTGGAACTTGACCTGAGATCCTGGACCACCTGGACCTGAGGTCCTGGACCACCTGGACCTGAAGTCCTGGACCTGTACCTGAGGTCCTGGACCACATGGACCTGAGGTCCAGGTGGACGTGGAACTGAGGTCCTGGCCCTGGACCTGAGGTCCTGGACCACATGGACCTGAGGTCGAGGTGGACCTGGACCTGCGTTCCTGGACCTGAAACTGAGGTCGTGGACCACTTGGACCTGAGGTCCTGTACCATCTGGACCTGAGGTCCTGGACCACCTGGACCTGACGTCCTGGACCACCTGGACCTGAGGTCCTGGACCACCTGTAACTGAGGTCTTGGACCACCTGGACCTGATGGCCTGGACCACCTGGACCAGATGTCCTGGACCACCTGGACCTGATGTCCTGGATCTGGACCTGAGGTCCTGGACCACCTGGACCTGAGGTCCTGGACCTGGACCTGAGGTCCTGGACCACCTGGACCTGAGGTCCTGGACCTGGAACTGAGGTCCTGGACCGCTTGGACCTGAGGTCGATGTTGTCCTGGACCAGAGGTCCTGGTCCTGGATTTGAGGTCCTGGAACACCTGGACATGATGTCCTGGACCACCTCGACCTGAGGTCCAGGTGGACCTGGACCTGAGGTCCTGGACCACCTGGACCTGAGGTCCTGGACAACCTGGACCTGGGGTCCTGGACCACCTGGACCTGAGGTCCTGGACCACCTGGACCTGAGTTCCTGGACCACCTGGACCTGAGTTCCTGGACCACCTGGAGCTGAGGTCCTGGACCACCTGGACCTAAAGTCCAGGTGGACCTTGGCCTGAGGTCCTGGACCTGGACCTGAGGTCCTGGACCACATGGACCTGAGATCCAGGTGGACCTGTAACTGAGGTCCTTGACCACCTGGACCTGAGGTCCAGGTGTACTTGGACCTGAGGTCTTGGACTTGGACCTGAGGTCCTGGACCACTTTGACCTGAGGTCCATGGGGACCTGAACCTGATGTCCTGTACCACCTGGACCTGAGGTCCTGGACCACCTGGACCTGAGGTCCTGGACCACCTGGACCTGAGGTCCACGTGGACTTGTACCCTAAGGTCCTGTACATGGACCTGAGGTCCTGGACCACCTGGAAATGAGGTCCTAGACCACTTGGACCTGAAGTCCTGGAACTTGACCTGAGATCCTGGACCACCTGGACCTGAGGTCCTGGACCACCTGGACCTGAAGTCCTGGACCTGTACCTGAGGTCCTGGACCACATGGACCTGAGGTCCTGGTGGACGTGGAACTGAGGTCCTGGCCCTGGACCTGAGGTCCTGGACCACATGGACCTGAGGTCCAGGTGGACGTGGAACTGAGGTCCTGGCCCTGGACCTGAGGTCCTGGACCACATGGACCTGAGGTCGAGGTGGACCTGGACCTGCGGTGCTGGACCTGAAACTGAGGTCGTGGACCACTTGGACCTGAGGTCCTGTACCACCTGGACCTGAGGTCCTGGACCACCTGGACCTGAGGTCCTGGACCACCTGGACCTGACGTCCTGGACCACCTGGACCTGAGGTCCTGGACCACCTGTAACTGAGGTCTTGGACCACCTGGACCTGAGGGCCTGGACCACCTGGACCAGATGTCCTGGACCACCTGGACCTGATGTCCTGGATCTGGACCTGAGGTCCTGGACCACCTGGACCTGAGGTCCTGGACCTGGACCTGAGGTCCTGGACCACCTGGACCTGAGGTCCTGGACCTGGACCTGAGGTCCTGGACCGCTTGGACCTGAGGTCGATGTTGTCCTGGACCAGAGGTCCTGGACCTGGTTTTGAGGTCCTGGAACACCTGGACATGATGTCCTGGACCACCTCGACCTGAGGTCCAGGTGGACCTGGACCTGATGTCCTGGACCACCTGGACCTGAGGTCCTGGACCACCTGGACCTGAGGTGCTGGACCACCTGGACCTGAGATCCTGGACCACCTGGACCTGAGTTCCTGGACCACCTGGACCTGAGTTCCTGGACCATCTGGAGCTGAGGTCCTGGACCACCTGGACCTAAAGTCCAGGTGGACCTTGGCCTGAGGTCCTGGACCTGGACCTGAGGTCCTGGACCACATGGACCTGAGGTCCAGGTGGACCTGTAACTGAGGTCCTTGACCACCTGGACCTGAGGTCCAGGTGTACTTGGACCTGAGGTCTTGGACTTGGACCTGAGGTCCTGGACCACCTGGACCTGAGGTCCTGGACCACCTGGACCTGAGGTCCTGGACCACCTGGACCTGACGTCCTGGACCACCTGGACCTGAGGTCCTGGACCACCTGTAACTGAGGTCTTGGACCACCTGGACCTGAGGGCCTGGACCACCTGGACCAGATGTCCTGGACCACCTGGACCTGATGTCCTGGATCTGGACCTGAGGTCCTGGACCACCTGGACCTGAGGTCCTTGACCTGGACCTGAGGTCCTGGACCACCTGGACCTGAGGTCCTGGACCTGGAACTGAGGTCCTGGACCGCTTGGACCTGAGGTCCTGTACCACCTGGACCTGAGGTCCTGGACCACCTGGACCTGAGGTCCTGGACCACCTGGACCTGACGTCCTGGACCACCTGGACCTGAGGTCCTGGACCACCTGTAACTGAGGTCTTGGACCACCTGGACCTGAGGGCCTGGACCACCTGGACCAGATGTCCTGGACCACCTGGACCTGATGTCCTGGATCTGGACCTGAGGTCCTGGACCACCTGGACCTGAGGTCCTGGACCTGGACCTGAGGTCCTGGACCACCTGGACCTGAGGTCCTGGACCTGGACCTGAGGTCCTGGACCGCTTGGACCTGAGGTCGATGTTGTCCTGGACCAGAGGTCCTGGACCTGGATTTGAGGTCCTGGAACACCTGGACATGATGTCCTGGACCACCTCGACCTGAGGTCCAGGTGGACCTGGACCTGATGTCCTGGACCACCTGGACCTGAGGTCCTGGACCACCTGGACCTGAGGTGCTGGACCACCTGGACCTGAGATCCTGGACCACCTGGACCTGAGTTCCTGGACCACCTGGACCTGAGTTCCTGGACCATCTGGAGCTGAGGTCCTGGACCTCCTGGACCTAAAGTCCAGGTGGACCTTGGCCTGAGGTCCTGGACCTGGACCTGAGGTCCTGGACCACATGGACCTGAGGTCCAGGTGGACCTGTAACTGAGGTCCTTGACCACCTGGACCTGAGGTCCAGGTGTACTTGGACCTGAGGTCTTGGACTTGGACCTGAGGTCCTGGACCACTTTGACCTGAGGTCCAGGGGGACCTGGACCTGATGTCCTGTACCACCTGGACCTGAGGTCCTGGACCACCTGGACCTGAGGTCCTGGACCACCTGGACCTGAGGTCCACGTGGACTTCGACCTAAGGTCCTGTACATGGACCTGAGGTCCTGGACCACCTGGAAATGAGGTCCTAGACCACCTGGACCTGAAGTCCTGGAACTTGACCTGAGATCCTGGACCACCTGGACCTGAGGTCCTGGACCACCTGGACCTGAAGTCCTGGACCTGTACCTGAGGTCCTGGACCACATGGACCTGAGGTCCAGGTGGACGTGGAACTGAGGTCCTGGCCCTGGACCTGAGGTCCTGGACCACATGGACCTGAGGTCCAGGTGGACGTGGAACTGAGGTCCTGGCCCTGGACCTGAGGTCCTGGACCACATGGACCTGAGGTCGAGGTGGACCTGGACCTGCGGTCCTGGACCTGAAACTGAGGTCGTGGACCACTTGGACCTGAGGTCCTGTACCACCTGGACCTGAGGTCCTGGACCACCTGGACCTGAGGTCCTGGACCACCTGGACCTGAGGTCCGTGGACCTGGAACTGAGGTCCTGGACCGCTTGGACCTGAGGTCCTGTACCACCTGGACCTGAGGTCCTGGACCACCTGGACCTGAGGTCCTGGACCACCTGGACCTGACGTCCTGGACCACCTGGACCTGAGGTCCTGGACCACCTGTAACTGAGGTCTTGGACCACCTGGACCTGAGGGCCTGGACCACCTGGACCAGATGTCCTGGACCACCTGGACCTGATGTCCTGGATCTGGACCTGAGGTCCTGGACCACCTGGACCTGAGGTCCTTGACCTGGACCTGAGGTCCTGGACCACCTGGACCTGAGGTCCTGGACCTGGAACTGAGGTCCTGGACCGCTTGGACCTGAGGTCCTGTACCACCTGGACCTGAGGTCCTGGACCACCTGGACCTGAGGTCCTGGACCACCTGGACCTGACGTCCTGGACCACCTGGACCTGAGGTCCTGGACCACCTGTAACTGAGGTCTTGGACCACCTGGACCTGAGGGCCTGGACCACCTGGACCAGATGTCCTGGACCACCTGGACCTGATGTCCTGGATCTGGACCTGAGGTCCTGGACCACCTGGACCTGAGGTCCTGGACCTGGACCTGAGGTCCTGGACCACCTGGACCTGAGGTCCTGGACCTGGACCTGAGGTCCTGGACCGCTTGGACCTGAGGTCGATGTTGTCCTGGACCAGAGGTCCTGGACCTGGATTTGAGGTCCTGGAACACCTGGACATGATGTCCTGGACCACCTCGACCTGAGGTCCAGGTGGACCTGGACCTGATGTCCTGGACCACCTGGACCTGAGGTCCTGGACCACCTGGACCTGAGGTGCTGGACCACCTGGACCTGAGATCCTGGACCACCTGGACCTGAGTTCCTGGACCACCTGGACCTGAGTTCCTGGACCATCTGGAGCTGAGGTCCTGGACCACCTGGACCTAAAGTCCAGGTGGACCTTGGCCTGAGGTCCTGGACCTGGACCTGAGGTCCTGGACCACATGGACCTGAGGTCCAGGTGGACCTGTAACTGAGGTCCTTGACCACCTGGACCTGAGGTCCAGGTGTACTTGGACCTGAGGTCTTGGACTTGGAACTGAGGTCCTGGACCACTTTGACCTGAGGTCCAGGGGGGACCTGGACCTGATGTCCTGTACCACCTGGACCTGAGGTCCTGGACCACCTGGACCTGAGGTCCTGGACCACCTGGACCTGAGGTCCACGTGGACTTCTACCTAAGGTCCTGTACATGGACCTGAGGTCCTGGACCACCTGGAAATGAGGTCCTAGACCACCTGGACCTGAAGTCCTGGAACTTGACCTGAGATCCTGGACCACCTGGACCTGAGGTCCTGGACCACCTGGACCTGAAGTCCTGGACCTGTACCTGAGGTCCTGGACCACATGGACCTGAGGTCCAGGTGGACGTGGAACTGAGGTCCTGGCCCTGGACCTGAGGTCCTGGACCACATGGACCTGAGGTCCAGGTGGACGTGGAACTGAGGTCCTGGCCCTGGACCTGAGGTCCTGGACCACATGGACCTGAGGTCGAGGTGGACCTGGACCTGCGGTCCTGGACCTGAAACTGAGGTCGTGGACCACTTGGACCTGAGGTCCTGTACCACCTGGACCTGAGGTCCTGGACCACCTGGACCTGAGGTCCTGGACCACCTGGACCTGACGTCCTGGACCACCTGGACCTGAGGTCCTGGACCACCTGTAACTGAGGTCTTGGACCACCTGGACCTGAGGGCCTGGACCACCTGGACCAGAGGTCCTGGACCACCTGGACCTGATGTCCTGGATCTGGACCTGAGGTCCTGGACCACCTGGACCTGAGGTCCTGGACCTGGACCTGAGGTCCTGGACCACCTGGACCTGAGGTCCTGGACCTGGAACTGAGGTCCTGGACCGCCTGGACCTGAGGTCCTGTACCACCTGGACCTGAGGTCCTGGACCACCTGGACCTGAGGTCCTGGACCACCTGGACCTGACGTCCTGGACCACCTGGACCTGAGGTCCTGGACCACCTGTAACTGAGGTCCTGGACCACCTGGACCTGAGGGCCTGGACCACCTGGACCAGATGTCCTGGACCACCTGGACCTGATGTCCTGGATCTGGACCTGAGGTCCTGGACCACCTGGACCTGAGGTCCTGGACCTGGACCTGAGGTCCTGGACCACCTGGACCTGAGGTCCTGGACCTGGACCTGAGGTCCTGGACCGCTTGGACCTGAGGTCGATGTTGTCCTGGACCAGAGGTCCTGGACCTGGATTTGAGGTCCTGGAACACCTGGACATGATGTCCTGGACCACCTCGACCTGAGGTCCAGGTGGACCTGGACCTGATGTCCTGGACCACCTGGACCTGAGGTCCTGGACCACCTGGACCTGAGGTGCTGGACCAACTGGACCTGAGATCCTGGACCACCTGGACCTGAGTTCCTGGACCACCTGGACCTGAGTTCCTGGACCATCTGGAGCTGAGGTCCTGGACCACCTGGACCTAAAGTCCAGGTGGACCTTGGCCTGAGGTCCTGGACCTGGACCTGAGGTCCTGGACCACATGGACCTGAGGTCCAGGTGGACCTGTAACTGAGGTCCTTGACCACCTGGACCTGAGGTCCAGGTGTACTTGGACCTGAGGTCTTGGACTTGGACCTGAGGTCCTGGACCACTTTGACCTGAGGTCCAGGGGGACCTGGACCTGATGTCCTGTACCACCTGGACCTGAGGTCCTGGACCACCTGGACCTGAGGTCCTGGACCACCTGGACCTGAGGTCCACGTGGACTTGTACCTAAGGTCCTGTACATGGACCTGAGGTCCTGGACCACCTGGAAATGAGGTCCTAGACCACCTGGACCTGAAGTCCTGGAACTTGACCTGAGATCCTGGACCACCTGGACCTGAGGTCCTGGACCACCTGGACCTGAAGTCCTGGACCTGTACCTGAGGTCCTGGACCACATGGACCTGAGGTCCAGCTGGACTGGAACTGAGGTCCTGGCCCTGGACCTGAGGTCCTGGACCACATGGACCTGAGGTCCAGGTGGACGTGGAACTGAGGTCCTGGCCCTGGACCTGAGGTCCTGGACCACATGGACCTGAGGTCGAGGTGGACCTGGACCTGCGGTCCTGGACCTGAAACTGAGGTCGTAGACCACTTGGACCTGAGGTCCTGTACCACCTGGACCTGAGGTCCTGGACCACCTGGACCTGAGGTCCTGGACCACCTGGACCTGACGTCCTGGACCACCTGGACCTGAGGTCCTGGACCACCTGTAACTGAGGTCCTGGACCACCTGGACCTGAGGGCCTGGACCACCTGGACCAGATGTCCTGGACCACCTGGACCTGATGTCCTGGATCTGGACCTGAGGTCCTGGACCACCTGGACCTGAGGTCCTGGACCTGGACCTGAGGTCCTGGACCACCTGGACCTGAGGTCCTGGACCTGGAACTGAGGTCCTGGACCGCTTGGACCTGAGGTCCTGTACCACCTGGACCTGAGGTCCTGGACCACCTGGACCTGACGTCCTGGACCACCTGGACCTGAGGTCCTGGACCACCTGTAACTGAGGTCTTGGACCACCTGGACCTGAGGGCCTGGACCACCTGGACCAGATGTCCTGGACCACCTGGACCTGATGTCCTGGATCTGGACCTGAGGTCCTGGACCACCTGGACCTGAGGTCCTGGACCTGGACCTGAGGTCCTGGACCACCTGGACCTGAGGTCCTGGACCTGGAACTGAGGTCCTGGACCGCTTGGACCTGAGGTCGATGTTGTCCTGGACCAGAGGTCCTGGTCCTGGATTTGAGGTCCTGGAACACCTGGACATGATGTCCTGGACCACTCGACCTGAGGTCCAGGTGGACCTGGACCTGAGGTCCTGGACCACCTGGACCTGAGGTCCTGGACAACCTGGACCTGAGGTCCTGGACCACCTGGACCTGAGGTCCTGGACCACCTGGACCTGAGTTCCTGGACCACCTGGACCTGAGTTCCTGGACCACCTGGAGCTGAGGTCCTGGACCACCTGGACCTAAAGTCCAGGTGGACCTTGGCCTGAGGTCCTGGACCTGGACCTGAGGTCCTGGACCACATGGACCTGAGATCCAGGTGGACCTGTAACTGAGGTCCTTGACCACCTGGACCTGAGGTCCAGGTGTACTTGGACCTGAGGTCTTGGACTTGGACCTGAGGTCCTGGACCACTTTGACCTGAGGTCCAGGGGGACCTGGACCTGATGTCCTGTACCACCTGGACCTGAGGTCCTGGACCACCTGAACCTGAGGTCCTGGACCACCTGGACCTGAGGTCCTGGACCACCTGGACCTGAGGTCCAGGTGTACTTGGACCTGAGGTCTTGGACTTGGACCTGAGGTCCTGGACCACTTTGACCTGAGGTCCAGGGGGACCTGGAACTGATGACCTGTACCACCTGGACCTGAGGTCCTGGACCACCTGGACCTGAGGTCCACGTGGACTTGGACCCAAGGTCCTGTACATGGACCTGAGGTCCTGGACCACCTGGAACTGAGGTCCTAGACCACCTGGACCTGAAGTCCTGGAACTTGACCTGAGATCCTGGACCACCTGGACCTGAGGTCCTGGACCACCTGGACCTGAAGTCCTGGACCTGTACCTGAGGTCCTGGACCACATGGACCTGAGGTCCAGGTGGACGTGGAACTGATGTCCTGGCCCTGGACCTGAGGTCCTGGACCACATGGACCTGAGGTCCAGGTGGACGTGGAACTGAGGTCCTGGCCCTGGACCTGAGGTCCTGGACCACATGGACCTGAGGTCGAGGTGGACCTGGACCTGCGGTCCTGGACCTGAAACTGAGGTCGTGGACCACTTGGACCTGAGGTCCTGTACCACCTGGACCTGAGGTCCTGGACAACCTGGACCTGAGGTCCTGGACCACCTGGAGCTGACGTCCTGGACCACCTGGACCTGAGTTCCTGGACCACCTGGACCTGAGTTCCTGGACCACCTGGAGCTGAGGTCCTGGACCACCTGGACCTAAAGTCCAGGTGGACCTGGCCTGAGGTCCTGGACCTGGACCTGAGGTCCTGGACCACATGGACCTGAGATCCAGGTGGACCTGTAACTGAGGTCCTTGACCACCTGGACCTGAGGTCCAGGTGTACTTGGACCTGAGGTCCTGGACCTGGACCTGAGGTCCTGGACCACTTTGACCTGAGGTCCAGGGGGACCTGGACCTGATGTCCTGTACCACCTGGACCTGAGGTCCTGGACCACCTGGACCTGAGGTCCTGGACCACCTGGACCTGAGGTCCACGTGGACTTGTACCTAAGGTCCTGTACATGGACCTGAGTTCCTGGACCACCTGGAAATGAGGTCCTAGACCACCTGGACCTGAAGTCCTGGAACTTGACCTGAGATCCTGGACCACCTGGACCTGAGGTCCTGGACCACCTGGACCTGAAGTCCTGGACCTGTACCTGAGGTCCTGGACCTGAACATGGACCTGAGGTCCAGGTGGACCTGGAACTGAGGTCCTGGACCACCTGGGCCTGAGCTCCAGGTGTACTTGGACCTGAGGTCTTGGACATGGACCTGAGGTCCTGGACCACCTGGACCTGAGGTCCAGGTGGACATGGACCTGAGGTCCTGGACCTGGACCTGAGATCCTGGACCACTTGGACCTGACGTCCAGGTGGACCTGGACCTGACGTCCTGGACCACCTGGACCTGAGGTCCTGGACCACCTGGACCTGAAGTCCTGGACCACCTGGTCCTGAGGTCCTGGACCACCTGGACCTGAGGTCCAGGTGGACCTGGACCTGAGGTCCTGGACCTGTACCTGAGGTCCTGGACCACATGGACCTGAGGTCCAGGTGGAAGTGGTACTGAGGTCCTAGCCCTGGACCTGAGGTCCTGGACCACCTGGACCTGAGGTCGAGGTGGACCTGGACCTGCGGTCCTGGACCTGAAACTGAGGTCGTGGACCACTTGGACCTGAGGTCCTGTACCACCTGGACCTGAGGTCCTGGACCACCTGGACCTGAGGACCTGGACCACCTGGACCTGAGGTCCTAGCCCACCTGGACCTGAGGTCCTGCACCACCTGGACCTGAGGTCCTGGACCACCTGGACCTAAAGTCCAGGTGGACCTTGGCCTGAGGTCCTGGACCTGGACCTGAGGTCCTGGACCACATGGACCTGAGATCCAGGTGGACCTGTAACTGAGGTCCTTGACCACCTGGACCTGAGGTCCAGGTGTACTTGGACCTGAGGTCTTGGACCTGGACCTGAGGTCCTGGACCACTGGACCTGAGGTCCAGGGGGACCTGGACCTGATGTCCTGTACCACCTGGACCTGAGGTCCTGGACCACCTGGACCTGAGGTCCTGGACCACCTGGACCTGAGGTCCTGGACCACCTGGACCTGAGGTCCAGGTGTACTTGGACCTGAGGTCTTGGACTTGGACCTGAGGTCCTGGACCACTTTGACCTGAGGTCCATGGGGACCTGGACCTGATGTCCTGTACCACCTGGACCTGAGGTCCTGGACCACCTGGACCTGAGGTCCACGTGGACTTGGACCTAAGGTCCTGTACATGGACCTGAGGTCCTGGACCACCTGGAACTGAGGTCCTAGACCACCTGGACCTGAAGTCCTGGAACTTGACCTGAGATCCTGGACCACCTGGACCTGAGGTCCTGGACCACCTGGACCTGAAGTCCTGGACCTGTACCTGAGGTCCTGGACCACATGGACCTGAGGTCCAGGTGGACGTGCAACTGATGTCCTGGCCCTGGACCTTTGGTCCTGGACCACATGGACCTGAGGTCCAGGTGGACGTGGAACTGAGGTCCTGGCCCTGGACCTGAGGTCCTGGACCACATGGACCTGAGGTCGAGGTGGACCTGGACCTGCGGTCCTGGACCTGAAACTGAGGTCGTGGACCACTTGGACCTGAGGTCCTGTACCACCTGGACCTGAGGTCCTGGACCACCTGGACCTGAGGTCCTGGACCCCCTGGAGCTGACGTCCTGGACCACCTGGACCTGAGTTCCTGGACCACCTGGACCTGAGTTCCTGGACCACCTGGAGCTGAGGTCCTGGACCACCTGGACCTAAAGTCCAGGTGGACCTTGGCCTGAGGTCCTGGACCTGGACCTGAGGTCCTGGACCACATGGACCTGAGATCCAGGTGGACCTGTAACTGAGGTCCTTGACCACCTGGACCTGAGGTCCAGGTGTACTTGGACCTGAGGTCTTGGACTTGGACCTGAGGTCCTGGACCACTTTGACCTGAGGTCCAGGGGGACCTGGACCTGATGTCCTGTACCACCTGGACCTGAGGTCCTGGACCACCTGGACCTGAGGTCCTGGACCACCTGGACCTGAGGTCCACGTGGACTTGTACCTAAGGTCCTGTACATGGACCTGAGTTCCTGAACCACCTGGAAATGAGGTCCTAGACCACCTGGACCTGAAGTCCTGGAACTTGACCTGAGATCCTGGACCACCTGGACCTGAGGTCCTGGACCACCTGGACCTGAAGTCCTGGACCTGTACCTGAGGTCCTGGACCTGAACATGGACCTGAGGTCCAGGTGGACCTGTAACTGAGGCCCTTGACCACCTGGGCCTGAGCTCCAGGTGTACTTGGACCTGAGGTCTTGGACATGGACCTGAGGTCCTGGACCACCTGGACCTGAGGTCCAGGTGGACATGGACCTGAGGTCCTGGACCTGGACCTGAGGTCCTGGACCACTTGGTCCTGACGTCCAGGTGGACCTGGACCTGACTTCCTGGACCACCTGGACCTGAGGTCCTGGACCACCTGGACCTGAAGTCCTGGACCACCTGGTCCTGAGGTCCTGGACCACCTGGACCTGAGGTCCAGGTGGACCTGGACCTTAGGTCCTGGACCTGTACCTGAGGTCCTGGACCACATGGACCTGAGGTCCAGGTGGAAGTGGTACTGAGGTCCTAGCCCTGGACCTGAGGTCCTGGACCACCTGGACCTGAGGTCGAGGTGGACCTGGACCTGCGGTCCAGGACCTGAAACTGAGGTCGTGGACCACTTGGACCTGAGGTCCTGTACCACCTGGACCTGAGGTCCTGGACCACATGGACCTGAGGACCTGGACCACCTGGACCTGAGGTCCTAGCCCACCTGGACCTGAGGTCCTGCACCACCTGGACCTGAGGTCCACGTGGACCTGGACCTAAGGTCCTGGACCACCTGGACCTAAGGTCCAGGTGGACGTGGACCTGAGGTCCTAGACCTGGACCAGAGTTCCCGGTGGACCTGGACCTGAGGTCCTGGACCTGGACCTGAGGTCCTGGTCCAGCTAGACCTGAGGTCCTGTACTTGGAACTGAGAACCTAGACCACCTGGATCTGACGTCCTGTACCACCTGGACCTGAGGTCCTGGACCACCTGGACCTGAGGTCCTGGACCACCTCGACCTGATGTCCTGGACCACCTGGACCTGAGGTCCTGGACCACCTGGACCTGAGGTCCTGGACCTGGACCTGAGGTCCTGGACCACCTGGACCTGAGGTCCTGGACCTGGAACTGAGGTCCTGGACCGCTTGGACCTGAGGTCGATGTTGTCCTGGACCAGAGGTCCTGGACCTGGATTTGAGGTCCAGGAACACCTGGACCTGATGTCCTGGACCACCTCGACCTGAGGTCCAGGTGGACCTGGACCTGAGGTCCTGGACCACCTGGACCTGAGGTCCTGGACAACCTGGACCTGAGGTCCTGGACCACCTGGACTTGAGGTCCTGGACCACCTGGACCTGAGTTCCTGGACCACCTGGACCTGAGTTCCTGGACCACCAGGACCTGAGGTCCTGGACCACCTGGACCTCAAGTCCAGGTGGACCTTGGCCTGAGGTCCTGGACCTGGACCTGAGGTCCTGGACCACATGGACCTGAGGTCCAGGTGGACCTGTAACTGAGGTCCTTGACCACCTGGACCTGAGGTCCAGGTGTACTTGGACCTGAGGTCTTGGACTTGGACCTGAGGTCCTGGAACACCTGGACCTGAGGTCCAGGGGGACCTGGACCTGATGTCCTGTACCACCTGGACCTGAGGTCCTGGACCACCTGGACCTGAGGTCCTGGACCACCTGGACCTGAGGTCCACGTGGACTTGGACCTAAGGTCCTGTACATGGACCTGAGGTCCTGGACCACCTGGAACTGAGGTCCTAGACCACCTGGACCTGAAGTCCTGGAACTTGACCTGAGATCCTGGACCACCTAGACCTGAGGTCCTGGACCACCTCGACCTGAGGTCCAGGTGGACCTGGACCTGAGGTCCTGGACCACCTGGACCTGAGGTCCTGGACAACCTGGAACTGAGGTCCTGGACCACCTGGACCTGAGGTCCTGGACCACCTGGACCTGAGTTCCTGGACCACCTGGACCTGAGTTCCTGGACCACCTGGACCTGAGGTCCTGGACCACCTGGACCTAAAGTCTAGGTGGACCTTGGCCTGAGGTCCTGGACCTGGACCTGAACATGGAGCTGAGGGCCAGGTGGACCTGTAACTGAGGCCCTTGACCACCTGGGCCTGAGGTCCAGGTGTACTTGGACCTGAGGTCTTGGACATGGACCTGAGGTCCTGGACCACCTGGACCTGAGGTCCAGGTGGACATGGACCTGAGGTCCTGGACCTGGACCTGAGGTCCTGGACCACTTGGTCCTGACGTCCAGGTGGACCTGGACCTGACTTCCTGGACCACCTGGACCTGAGGTCCTGGACCACCTGGACCTGAAGTCCTGGACCACCTGGTCCTGAGGTCCTGGACCACCTGGACCTGAGGTCCAGTGGACCTGGACCTTAGGTCCTGGACCTGTACCTGAGGTCCTGGACCACATGGACCTGAGGTCCAGGTGGACGTGGTACTGAGGTCCTAGCCCTGGACCTGAGGTCCTGGACCACCTGGACCTGAGGTCGAGGTGGACCTGGACCTGCGGTCCTGGACCTGAAACTGAGGTCGTGGACCACTTGGACCTGAGGTCCTGTACCACCTGGACCTGAGGTCCTGGACCACCTGGACCTGAGGACCTGGACCACCTGGACCTGAGGTCCTAGACCACCTGGACCTGAGGTCCTGCACCACCTGGACCTGAGGTCCACGTGGACCTGGACCTAAGGTCCTGGATCACCTGGACCTAAGGTCCAGGTGGACGTGGACCTGAGGTCCTAGACCTGGACCAGAGTTCCCGGTGGACCTGGACCTGAGGTCCTGGACCTGGACCTGAGGTCCTGGTCCAGCTGGACCTGAGGTCCTGTACTTGGAACTGAGAACCTAGACCACCTGGATCTGAGGTCCTGTACCACCTGGACCTGAGGTCCTGGACCACCTGGACCTGAGGTCCTGGACCACCTCGACCTGATGTCCTGGACCACCTGGACTTGAGGTCCTGGACCACCTGGACCTGAGGTCCTGGACGACCTGGACCTGAGGTCCAGGACCACCTGGACCTGATGTCCTATACCACCTGGACCTGAGGTCCTGGACCACCTGGACCTGAGGTCTTGGACCACCTGGACCAGATGTCCTGAACCACCTGGACCTGAGGTCCTGGACCTGGACCTGAGGTCCTGGACCACCTGGACCTGAGGTCCTGGACCACCTGGAACTGAGGTCCTGGACCGCTTGGACCTGAGGTCGATGTTGTCCTGGACCAGAGGTCCTGGACCTGGATTTGAGGTCCTGGAAAACCTGGACCTGATGTCCTGGACCACCTCGACCTGAGGTCCAGGTGGACCTGGACCTGAGGTCCTGGACCACCTGGACCTGAGGTCCTGGACAACCTGGACCTGAGGTCCTGGACCACCTGGACCTGAGGTCCTGGACCACCTGGACCTGAGTTCCTGGACCACCTGGACCTGAGTTCCTGGACCACCTGGACCTGAGGTCCTGGACCACCTGGACCTAAAGTCCAGGTGGACCTTGGCCTGAGGTCCTGGACCTGGACCTGAGGTCCTGGACCACATGGACCTGAGGTCCAGGTGGACCTGTAACTGAGGTCCTTGACCACCTGGACCTGAGGTCCAGGTGTACTTGGACCCTGAGGTCTTGGACTTGGACCTGAGGTCCTGGACCACTTTGACCTGAGGTCCAGGGGGACCTGGACCTGATGTCCTGTACCACCTGGACCTGAGGTCCTGGACCACCTGGACCTGAGGTCCTGGACCACCTGGACCTGAGGTCCACGTGGACTTGGACCTAAGGTCCTGTACATGGACCTGAGGTCCTGGACCACCTGGAACTGAGGTCCTAGACCACCTGGACCTGAAGTCCTGGAACTTGACCTGAGATCCTGGACCACCTGGACCTGAGGTCCTGGACCACCTGGACCTGAAGTCCTGGACCTGTACCTGAGGTCCTGGACCACATGGACCTGAGGTCCAGGTGGACGTGGAACTGAGGTCCTGGCCCTGGACCTGAGGTCCTGGACCACATGGACCTGAGGTCCAGGTGGACCTGGAACTGAGGTCCTGGCCCTGGACCTGAGGTCCTGGACCACATGGACCTGAGGTCGAGGTGGACCTGGACCTGCGGTCCTGGACCTGAAACTGAGGTCGTGGACCACTTGGACCTGAGGTCCTGTACCACCTGGACCTGAGGTCCTGGACCACCTGGACCTGAGGTCCTGGACCACCTGGACCTGACGTCCTGGACCACCTGGACCTGAGGTCCTGGACCACCTGTAACTGAGGTCTTGGACCACCTGGACCTGAGGGCCTGGACCACCTGGACCAGATGTCCTGGACCACCTGGACCTGATGTCCTGGATCTGGACCTGAGGTCCTGGACCACCTGGACCTGAGGTCCTGGACCTGGACCTGAGGTCCTGGACCACCTGGACCTGAGGTCCTGGACCTGGAACTGAGGTCCTGGACCGCTTGGACCTGAGGTCGATGTTGTCCTGGACCAGAGGTCCTGGTCCTGGATTTGAGGTCCTGGAACACCTGGACATGATGTCCTGGACCACCTCGACCTGAGGTCCAGGTGGACCTGGACCTGAGGTCCTGGACCACCTGGACCTGAGGTCCTGGACAACCTGGACCTGAGGTCCTGGACCACCTGGACCTGAGGTCCTGGACCACCTGGACCTGAGTTCCTGGACCACCTGGACCTGAGTTCCTGGACCACCTGGAGCTGAGGTCCTGGACCACCTGGACCTAAAGTCCAGGTGGACCTTGGCCTGAGGTCCTGGACCTGGACCTGAGGTCCTGGACCACATGGACCTGAGATCCAGGTGGACCTGTAACTGAGGTCCTTGACCACCTGGACCTGAGGTCCAGGTGTACTTGGACCTGAGGTCTTGGACTTGGACCTGAGGTCCTGGACCACTTTGACCTGAGGTCCAGGGAGGACCTGGACCTGATGTCCTGTACCACCTGGACCTGAGGTCCTGGACCACCTGGACCTGAGGTCCTGGACCACCTGGACCTGAGGTCCACGTGGACTTGGACCTAAGGTCCTGTACATGGACCTGAGGTCCTGGACCACCTGGAACTGAGGTCCTAGACCACCTGGACCTGAAGTCCTGGAACTTGACCTGAGATCCTGGACCACCTGGACCTGAGGTCCTGGACCACCTTGACCTGAAGTCCTGGACCTGTACCTGAGGTCCTGGACCACATGGACCTGAGGTCCAGGTGGACGTGGAACTGATGTCCTGGCCCTGGACCTGAGGTCCTGGACCACATGGACCTGAGGTCCAGGTGGACGTGGAACTGAGGTCCTGGCCCTGGACCTGAGGTCCTGGACCACATGGACCTGAGGTCGAGGTGGACCTGGACCTGCGGTCCTGGACCTGAAACTGAGGTCGTGGACCACTTGGACCTGAGGTCCTGTACCACCTGGACCTGAGGTCCTAGACCACCTGGACCTGAGGTCCTGGACCACCTGGACCTGAGGTCCAGGTGTACTTGGACCTGAGGTCTTGGACTTGGACCTGAGGTCCTGGACCACTTTGACCTGAGGTCCAGGGGGACCTGGACCTGATGTCCTGTACCACCTGGACCTGAGGTCCTGGACCACCTGGACCTGAGGTCCACGTGGACTTGGACCTAAGGTCCTGTACATGGACCTGAGGTCCTGGACCACCTGGAACTGAGGTCCTAGACCACCTGGACCTGAAGTCCTGGAACTTGACCTGAGATCCTGGACCACCTGGACCTGAGGTCCTGGACCACCTGGACCTGAAGTCCTGGACCTGTACCTGAGGTCCTGGACCACATGGACCTGAGGTCCAGGTGGACGTGGAACTGATGTCCTGGCCCTGGACCTGAGGTCCTGGACCACATGGACCTGAGGTCCAGGTGGACGTGGAACTGAGGTCCTGGCCCTGGACCTGAGGTCCTGGACCACATGGACCTGAGGTCGAGGTGGACCTGGACCTGCGGTCCTGGACCTGAAACTGAGGTCGTGGACCACTTGGACCTGAGGTCCTGTACCACCTGGACCTGAGGTCCTGGACCACCTGGACCTGAGGTCCTGGACCACCTGGACCTGAGGTCCTGGACCACCTGGACCTGACGTCCTGGACCACCTGGACCTGAGGTCCTGGACCACCTGTAACTGAGGTCTTGGACCACCTGGACCTGAGGGCCTGGACCACCTGGACCAGATGTCCTGGACCACCTGGACCTGATGTCCTGGATCTGGACCTGAGGTCCTGGACCACCTGGACCTGAGGTCCTGGACCTGGACCTGAGGTCCTGGACCACCTGGACCTGAGGTCCTGGACCTGGAACTGAGGTCCTGGACCGCTTGGACCTGAGGTCGATGTTGTCCTGGACCAGAGGTCCTGGTCCTGGATTTGAGGTCCTGGAACACCTGGACATGATGTCCTGGACCACCTCGACCTGAGGTCCAGGTGGACCTGGACCTGAGGTCCTGGACCACCTGGACCTGAGGTCCTGGACCACCTGGACCTGAGGTCCTGGACCACCTGGGCCTGAGGTCCTGGACCACCTGGACCTGAGTTCCTGGACCACCTGGTCCTGAGTTCCTGGACCACCTGGAGCTGAGGTCCTGGACCACCTGGACCTAAAGTCCAGGTGGACCTTGGCCTGAGGTCCTGGACCTGGACCTGAGGTCCTGGACCACATGGACCTGAGATCCAGGTGGACCTGTAACTGAGGTCCTTGACCACCTGGACCTGAGGTCCAGGTGTACTTGGACCTGAGGTCTTGGACTTGGACCTGAGGTCCTGGACCACTTTGACCTGAGGTCCAGGGGGACCTGGACCTGATGTCCTGTACCACCTGGACCTGAGGTCCTGGACCACCTGGACCTGAGGTCCTGGACCACCTGGACCTGAGGTCCACGTGGACTTGGACCTAAGGTCCTGTACATGGACCTGAGGTCCTGGACCACCTGGAAATGAGGTCCTAGACCACCTGGACCTGAAGTCCTGGAACTTGACCTGAGATCCTGGACCACCTGGACCTGAGTTCCTGGACCACCTGGACCTGAGTTCCTGGACCACCTGGACCTGAGGTCCTGGACCACCTGGACCTAAAGTCTAGGTGGACCTTGGCCTGAGGTCCTGGACCTGGACCTGAACATGGACCTGAGGTCCAGGTGGACCTGTAACTGAGGCCCTTGACCACCTGGGCCTGAGGTCCAGGTGTACTTGGATCTGAGGTCTTGGACATGGACCTGAGGTCCTGGACCACCTGGACCTGAGGTCCAGGTGGACATGGACCTGAGGTCCTGGACCTGGACCTGAGGTCCTGGACCACTTGGTCCTGACGTCCAGGTGGACCTGGACCTGACTTCCTGGACCACCTGGACCTGAGGTCCTGGACCACCTGGACCTGAAGTCCTGGACCACCTGGTCCTGAGGTCCTGGACCACCTGGACCTGAGGTCCAGGTGGACCTGGACCTTAGGTCCTGGACCTGTACCTGAGGTCCTGGACCACATGGACCTGAGGTCCAGGTGGAAGTGGTACTGAGGTCCTAGCCCTGGACCTGAGGTCCTGGACCACCTGGACCTGAGGTCGAGGTGGACCTGGACCTGCGGTCCAGGACCTGAAACTGAGGTCGTGGACCACTTGGACCTGAGGTCCTGTACCACCTGGACCTGAGGTCCTGGACCACATGGACCTGAGGACCTGGACCACCTGGACCTGAGGTCCTAGACCACCTGGACCTGAGGTCCTGCACCACCTGGACCTGAGGTCCACGTGGACCTGGACCCAAGGTCCTGGACCACCTGGACCTAAGGTCCAGGTGGACGTGGACCTGAGGTCCTAGACCTGGACCAGAGTTCCCGGTGGACCTGGACCTGAGGTCCTGGACCTGGACCTGAGGTCCTGGTCCAGCTAGACCTGAGGTCCTGTACTTGGAACTGAGAACCTAGACCACCTGGATCTACGTCCTGTACCACCTGGATCTGAGGTCCTGTACCACCTGGACCTGAGGTCCTGGACCACCTCGACCTGATGTCCTGGACCACCTGGACCTGAGGTCCTGGACCACCTGGTCCTGAGGTCCTGGACCTGGACCTGAGGTCCTGGACCACCTGGACCTGAGGTCCTGGACCTGGAACTGAGGTCCTGGACCGCTTGGACCTGAGGTCGATGTTGTCCTGGACCAGAGGTCCTGGACCTGGATTTGAGGTCCTGGAACACCTGGACCTGATGTCCTGGACCACCTCGACCTGAGGTCCAGGTGGACCTGGACCTGAGGTCCTGGACCACCTGGACCTGAGGTCCTGGACAACCTGGACCTGAGGTCCTGGACCACCTGGACCTGAGGTCCTGGACCACCTGGACCTGAGTTCCTGGACCACCTGGACCTGAGTTCCTGGACCACCAGGACCTGAGGTCCTGGACCACCTGGACCTCAAGTCCAGGTGGACCTTGGCCTGAGGTCCTGGACCTGGACCTGAGGTCCTGGACCACATGGACCTGAGGTCCAGGTGGACCTGTAACTGAGGTCCTTGACCACCTGGACCTGAGGTCCAGGTGTACTTGGACCTGAGGTCTTGGACTTGGACCTGAGGTCCTGGAACACCTGGACCTGAGGTCCAGGGGGACCTGGACCTGATGTCCTGTACCACCTGGACCTGAGGTCCTGGACCACCTGGACCTGAGGTCCTGGACCACCTGGACCTGAGGTCCACGTGGACTTGGACCTAAGGTCCTGTACATGGACCTGAGGTCCTGGACCACCTGGAACTGAGGTCCTAGACCACCTGGACCTGAAGTCCTGGAACTTGACCTGAGATCCTGGACCACCTGGACCTGAGGTCCTGGACCACCTCGACCTGAGGTCCAGGTGGACCTGGACCTGAGGTCCTGGACCACCTGGACCTGAGGTCCTGGACAACCTGGACCTGAGGTCCTGGACCACCTGGACCTGAGGTCCTGGACCACCTGGACCTGAGTTCCTGGACCACCTGGACCTGAGTTCCTGGACCACCTGGACCTGAGGTCCTGGACCACCTGGACCTAAAGTCTAGGTGGACCTTGGCCTGAGGTCCTGGACCTGGACCTGAGACATGGAGCTGAGGGCCAGGTGGACCTGTAACTGAGGCCCTTGACCACCTGGGCCTGAGGTCCAGGTGTACTTGGACCTGAGGTCTTGGACATGGACCTGAGGTCCTGGACCACCTGGACCTGAGGTCCAGGTGGACATGGACCTGAGGTCCTGGACCTGGACCTGAGGTCCTGGACCACTTGGTCCTGAGGTCCAGGTGGACCTGGACCTGACTTCCTGGACCACCTGGACCTGAGGTCCTGGACCACCTGGACCTGAAGTCCTGGACCACCTGGTCCTGAGGTCCTGGACCACCTGGACCTGAGGTCCGGTGGACCTGGACCTTAGGTCCTGGACCTGTACCTGAGGTCCTGGACCACATGGACCTGAGGTCCAGGTGGACGTGGTACTGAGGTCCTAGCCCTGGACCTGAGGTCCTGGACCACCTGGACCTGAGGTCGAGGTGGACCTGGACCTGCGGTCCTGGACCTGAAACTGAGGTCGTGGACCACTTGGACCTGAGGTCCTGTACCACCTGGACCTGAGGTCCTGGACCACCTGGACCTGAGGACCTGGACCACCTGGACCTGAGGTCCTAGACCACCTGGACCTGAGGTCCTGCACCACCTGGACCTGAGGTCCACGTGGACCTGGACCTAAGGTCCTGGATCACCTGGACCTAAGGTCCAGGTGGACGTGGACCTGAGGTCCTAGACCTGGACCAGAGTTCCCGGTGGACCTGGACCTGAGGTCCTGGACCTGGACCTGAGGTCCTGGTCCAGCTGGACCTGAGGTCCTGTACTTGGAACTGAGAACCTAGACCACCTGGATCTGAGGTCCTGTACCACCTGGACCTGAGGTCCTGGACCACCTGGACCTGAGGTCCTGGACCACCTCGACCTGATGTCCTGGACCACCTGGACTTGAGGTCCTGGACCACCTGGACCTGAGGTCCTGGACGACCTGGACCTGAGGTCCAGGACCACCTGGACCTGATGTCCTATACCACCTGGACCTGAGGTCCTGGACCACCTGGACCTGAGGTCCTGGACCACCTGGACCAGATGTCCTGGACCACCTGGACCTGATGTCCTGGATCTGGACCTGAGGTCCTGGACCACCTGGACCTGAGTTCCTGGACCACCTGGACCTGAGGTCCTGGACCGCTTGGACCTGAGGTCGATGTTGTCCTGGACCAGAGGTCCTGGACCTGGATTTGAGGTCCTGGAAAACCTGGACCTGATGTCCTGGACCACCTCGACCTGAGGTCCAGGTGGACCTGGACCTGAGGTCCTGGACCACCTGGACCTGAGGTCCTGGACAACCTGGACCTGAGGTCCTGGACCACCTGGACCTGAGGTCCTGGACCACCTGGACCTGAGTTCCTGGACCACCTGGACCTGAGTTCCTGGACCACCTGGACCTGAGGTCCTGGACCACATGGACCTCAAGTGCAGGTGGACCTTGGCCTGAGGTCCTGGACCTGGACCTGAGGTCCTGGACCACATGGACCTGAGGTCCAGGTGGACCTGTAACTGAGGTCCTTGACCACCTGGACCTGAGGTCCAGGTGTACTTGGACCTGAGGTCTTGGACTTGGACCTGAGGTCCTGGACCACTTTGACCTGAGGTCCAGGGGGACCTGGACCTGATGTCCTGTACCACCTGGACCTGAGGTCCTGGACCACCTGGACCTGAGGTCCTGGACCACCTGGACCTGAGGTCCACGTGGACTTGGACCCAAGGTCCTGTACATGGACCTGAGGTCCTGGACCACCTGGAACTGAGGTCCTAGACCACCTGGACCTGAAGTCCTGGAACTTGACCTGAGATCCTGGACCACCTGGACCTGAGGTCCTGGACCACCTGGACCTGAAGTCCTGGACCTGTACCTGAGGTCCTGGACCACATGGACCTGAGGTCCAGGTGGACGTGGAACTGATGTCCTGGCCCTGGACCTGAGGTCCTGGACCACATGGACCTGAGGTCCAGGTGGACGTGGAACTGAGGTCCTGGCCCTGGACCTGAGGTCCTGGACCACATGGACCTGAGGTCGAGGTGGACCTGGACCTGCGGTCCTGGACCTGAAACTGAGGTCGTGGACCACTTGGACCTGAGGTCCTGTACCACCTGGACCTGAGGTCCTGGACCACCTGGACCTGAGGTCCTGGACCACCTGGACCTGACGTCCTGGACCACCTGGACCTGAGGTCCTGGACCACCTGTAACTGAGGTCTTGGACCACCTGGACCTGAGGGCCTGGACCACCTGGACCAGATGTCCTGGACCACCTGGACCTGATGTCCTGGATCTGGACCTGAGGTCCTGGACCACCTGGACCTGAGGTCCTGGACCTGGACCTGAGGTCCTGGACCACCTGGACCTGAGGTCCTGGACCTGGAACTGAGGTCCTGGACCGCTTGGACCTGAGGTCGATGTTGTCCTGGACCAGAGGTCCTGGTCCTGGATTTGAGGTCCTGGAACACCTGGACATGATGTCCTGGACCACCTCGACCTGAGGTCCAGGTGGACCTGGACCTGAGGTCCTGGACCACCTGGACCTGAGGTCCTGGACAACCTGGACCTGAGGTCCTGGACCACCTGGACCTGAGGTCCTGGACCACCTGGACCTGAGTTCCTGGACCACCTGGACCTGAGTTCCTGGACCACCTGGAGCTGAGGTCCTGGACCACCTGGACCTAAAGTCCAGGTGGACCTTGGCCTGAGGTCCTGGACCTGGACCTGAGGTCCTGGACCACATGGACCTGAGATCCAGGTGGACCTGTAACTGAGGTCCTTGACCACCTGGACCTGAGGTCCAGGTGTACTTGGACCTGAGGTCTTGGACTTGGACCTGAGGTCCTGGACCACTTTGACCTGAGGTCCAGGAGGACCTGGACCTGATGTCCTGTACCACCTGGACCTGAGGTCCTGGACCACCTGGACCTGAGGTCCTGGACCACCTGGACCTGAGGTCCACGTGGACTTGGACCCTAAGGTCCTGTACATGGACCTGAGGTCCTGGACCACCTGGAACTGAGGTCCTAGACCACCTGGACCTGAAGTCCTGGAACTTGACCTGAGATCCTGGACCACCTGGACCTGAGGTCCTGGACCACCTTGACCTGAAGTCCTGGACCTGTACCTGAGGTCCTGGACCACATGGACCTGAGGTCCAGGTGGACGTGGAACTGATGTCCTGGCCCTGGACCTGAGGTCCTGGACCACATGGACCTGAGGTCCAGGTGGACGTGGAACTGAGGTCCTGGCCCTGGACCTGAGGTCCTGGACCACATGGACCTGAGGTCGAGGTGGACCTGGACCTGCGGTCCTGGACCTGAAACTGAGGTCGTGGACCACTTGGACCTGAGGTCCTGTACCACCTGGACCTGAGGTCCTAGACCACCTGGACCTGAGGTCCTGGACCACCTGGACCTGAGGTCCAGGTGTACTTGGACCTGAGGTCTTGGACTTGGACCTGAGGTCCTGGACCACTTTGACCTGAGGTCCAGGGGGACCTGGACCTGATGTCCTGTACCACCTGGACCTGAGGTCCTGGACCACCTGGACCTGAGGTCCACGTGGACTTGGACCCTAAGGTCCTGTACATGGACCTGAGGTCCTGGACCACCTGGAACTGAGGTCCTAGACCACCTGGACCTGAAGTCCTGGAACTTGACCTGAGATCCTGGACCACCTGGACCTGAGGTCCTGGACCACCTGGACCTGTAGTCCTGGACCTGTACCTGAGGTCCTGGACCACATGGACCTGAGGTCCAGGTGGACGTGGAACTGATGTCCTGGCCCTGGACCTGAGGTCCTGGACCACATGGACCTGAGGTCCAGGTGGACGTGGAACTGAGGTCCTGGCCCTGGACCTGAGGTCCTGGACCACATGGACCTGAGGTCGAGGTGGACCTGGACCTGCGGTCCTGGACCTGAAACTGAGGTCGTGGACCACTTGGACCTGAGGTCCTGTACCACCTGGACCTGAGGTCCTGGACCACCTGGACCTGAGGTCCTGGACCACCTGGACCTGAGGTCCTGGACCACCTGGACCTGACGTCCTGGACCACCTGGACCTGAGGTCCTGGACCACCTGTAACTGAGGTCTTGGACCACCTGGACCTGAGGGCCTGGACCACCTGGACCAGATGTCCTGGACCACCTGGACCTGATGTCCTGGATCTGGACCTGAGGTCCTGGACCACCTGGACCTGAGGTCCTGGACCTGGACCTGAGGTCCTGGACCACCTGGACCTGAGGTCCTGGACCTGGAACTGAGGTCCTGGACCGCTTGGACCTGAGGTCGATGTTGTCCTGGACCAGAGGTCCTGGTCCTGGATTTGAGGTCCTGGAACACCTGGACATGATGTCCTGGACCACCTCGACCTGAGGTCCAGGTGGACCTGGACCTGAGGTCCTGGACCACCTGGACCTGAGGTCCTGGACAACCTGGACCTGAGGTCCTGGACCACCTGGACCTGAGGTCCTGGACCACCTGGACCTGAGTTCCTGGACCACCTGGACCTGAGTTCCTGGACCACCTGGAGCTGAGGTCCTGGACCACCTGGACCTAAAGTCCAGGTGGACCTTGGCCTGAGGTCCTGGACCTGGACCTGAGGTCCTGGACCACATGGACCTGAGATCCAGGTGGACCTGTAACTGAGGTCCTTGACCACCTGGACCTGAGGTCCAGGTGTACTTGGACCTGAGGTCTTGGACTTGGACCTGAGGTCCTGGACCACTTTGACCTGAGGTCCAGGGGGGACCTGGACCTGATGTCCTGTACCACCTGGACCTGAGGTCCTGGACCACCTGGACCTGAGGTCCTGGACCACCTGGACCTGAGGTCCACGTGGACTTGGACCTAAGGTCCTGTACATGGACCTGAGGTCCTGGACCACCTGGAAATGAGGTCCTAGACCACCTGGACCTGAAGTCCTGGAACTTGACCTGAGATCCTGGACCACCTGGACCTGAGTTCCTGGACCACCTGGACCTGAGTTCCTGGACCACCTGGACCTGAGGTCCTGGACCACCTGGACCTAAAGTCTAGGTGGACCTTGGCCTGAGGTCCTGGACCTGGACCTGAACATGGACCTGAGGTCCAGGTGGACCTGTAACTGAGGCCCTTGACCACCTGGGCCTGAGGTCCAGGTGTACTTGGACCTGAGGTCTTGGACATGGACCTGAGGTCCTGGACCACCTGGACCTGAGGTCCAGGTGGACATGGACCTGAGGTCCTGGACCTGGACCTGAGGTCCTGGACCACTTGGTCCTGAAGTCCAGGTGGACCTGGACCTGACTTCCTGACCACCTGGACCTGAGGTCCTGGACCACCTGGACCTGAAGTCCTGGACCACCTGGTCCTGAGGTCCTGGACCACCTGGACCTGAGGTCCAGGTGGACCTGGACCTTAGGTCCTGGACCTGTACCTGAGGTCCTGGACCACATGGACCTGAGGTCCAGGTGGACGTGGTACTGAGGTCCTAGCCCTGGACCTGAGGTCCTGGACCACCTGGACCTGAGGTCGAGGTGGACCTGGACCTGCGGTCCTGGACCTGAAACTGAGGTCGTGGACCACTTGGACCTGAGGTCCTGTACCACCTGGACCTGAGGTCCTGGACCACCTGGACCTGAGGACCTGGACCACCTGGACCTGAGGTCCTAGACCACCTGGACCTGAGGTCCTGCACCACCTGGACCTGAGGTCCACGTGGACCTGGACCTAAGGTCCTGGATCACCTGGACCTAAGGTCCAGGTGGACGTGGACCTGAGGTCCTAGACCTGGACCAGAGTTCCCGGTGGACCTGGACCTGAGGTCCTGGACCTGGACCTGAGGTCCTGGTCCAGCTGGACCTGAGGTCCTGTACTTGGAACTGAGAACCTAGACCACCTGGACCTGAGGTCCTGTACCACCTGGACCTGAGGTCCTGGACCACCTGGACCTGAGGTCCTGGACCACCTCGACCTGATGTCCTGGACCACCTGGACTTGAGGTCCTGGACCACCTGGACCTGAGGTCCTGGACGACCTGGACCTGAGGTCCAGGACCACCTGGACCTGATGTCCTATACCACCTGGACCTGAGGTCCTGGACCACCTGGACCTGAGGTCTTGGACCACCTGGACCAGATGTCCTGAACCACCTGGACCTGATGTCCTGGATCTGGACCTGAGGTCCTGGACCACCTGGACCTGAGGTCCTGGACCACCTGGACCTGAGGTCCTGGACCTGGACCTGAGGTCCTGGACCACCTGGACCTGAGGTCCTGGACCTGGAACTGAGGTCCTGGACCGCTTGGACCTGAGGTCGATGTTGTCCTGGACCAGAGGTCCTGGACCTGGATTTGAGGTCCTGGAACACCTGGACCTGATGTCCTGGACCACCTCGACCTGAGGTCCAGGTGGACCTGGACCTGAGGTCCTGGACCACCTGGACCTGAGGTCCTGGACAACCTGGACCTGAGGTCCTGGACCACCTGGACCTGAGGTCCTGGACCACCTGGACCTGAGTTCCTGGACCACCTGGACCTGAGTTCCTGGACCACCAGGACCTGAGGTCCTGGACCACATGGACCTCAAGTGCAGGTGGACCTTGGCCTGAGGTCCTGGACCTGGACCTGAGGTCCTGGACCACATGGACCTGAGGTCCAGGTGGACCTGTAACTGAGGTCCTTGACCACCTGGACCTGAGGTCCAGGTGTATTTGGACCTGAGGTCTTGGACTTGGACCTGAGGTCCTGGACCACTTGACCTGAGGTCCAGGGGGACCTGGACCTGATGTCCTGTACCACCTGGACCTGAGGTCCTGGACCACCTGGACCTGAGGTCCTGGACCACCTGGACCTGAGGTCCACGTGGACTTGGACCTAAGGTCCTGTACATGGACCTGAGGTCCTGGACCACCTGGAACTGAGGTCCTAGACCACCTGGACCTGAAGTCCTGGAACTTGACCTGAGATCCTGGACCACCTGGACCTGAGGTCCTGGACCACCTGGACCTGAAGTCCTGGACCTGTACCTGAGGTCCTGGACCACATGGACCTGAGGTCCAGGTGGAAGTGGAACTGATGTCCTGGCCTTGGACCTGAGGTCCTGGACCACATGGACCTGAGGTCCAGGTGGACGTGGAACTGAGGTCCTGGCCCTGGACCTGAGGTCCTGGACCACATGGACCTGAGGTCGAGGTGGACCTGGACCTGCGGTCCTGGACCTGAAACTGAGGTCGTGGACCACTTGGACCTGAGGTCCTGTACCACCTGGACCTGAGGTCCTGGACCACCTGGACCTGAGGTCCTGGACCACCTGGACCTGACGTCCTGGACCACCTGGACCTGAGGTCCTGGACCACCTGTAACTGAGGTCTTGGACCACCTGGACCTGAGGGCCTGGACCACCTGGACCAGATGTCCTGGACCACCTGGACCCTATGTCCTGGATCTGGACCTGAGTTCCTGGACCACCTGGACCTGAGGTCCTGGACCTGGACCTGAGGTCATGGACCACCTGGACCTGAGGTCCTGGACCTGGACCTGAGGTCCTGGACCGCTTGGACCTGAGGTCGATGTTGTCCTGGACCAGAGGTCCTGGACCTGGATTTGAGGTCCTGGAACACCTGGACATGATGTCCTGGACCACCTCGACCTGAGGTCCAGGTGGACCTGGACCTGAGGTCCTGGACCACCTGGACCTGAGGTCCTGGACCACCTGGACCTGAGGTCCTGGACCACCTGGACCTGAGGTCCTGGACCACCTGGACCTGAGGTCCTGGACCACCTGGACCTGAGTTCCTGGACCACCTGGACCTGAGTTCCTGGACCATCTGGAGCTGAGGTCCTGGACCACCTGGACCTAAAGTCCAGGTGGACCTTGGCCTGAGGTCCTGGACCTGGACCTGAGGTCCTGGACAACATGGACCTGAGATCCAGGTGGACCTGTAACTGAGGTCCTTGACCACCTGGACCTGAGGTCCAGGTGTACTTGGACCTGAGGTCTTGGACTTGGACCTGAGGTCCTGGACCACTTTGACCTGAGGTCCAGGGGGACCTGGACCTGATGTCCTGTACCACCTGGACCTGAGGTCCTGGACCACCTGGACCTGAGGTCCTGGACCACCTGGACCTGAGGTCCACGTGGACTTGTACCTAAGGTCCTGTACATGGACCTGAATTCCTGGACCACCTGGAAATGAGGTCCTAGACCACCTGGACCTGAAGTCCTGGAACTTGACCTGAGATCCTGGACCACCTGGAGCTGAGGTCCTGGACCACCTGGACCTGAAGTCCTGGACCTGTACCTGAGGTCCTGGACCACATGGACCTGAGGTCCAGGTGGACGTGGAACTGAGGTCCTGGCCCTGGACCTGAGGTCCTGGACCACATGGACCTGAGGTCCAGGTGGACGTGGAACTGAGGTCCTGGCCCTGGATGTGAGGTCCTGGACCACATGGACCTGAGGTCGAGGTGGACCTGGACCTGCGGTCCTGGACCTGAAACTGAGGTCGTGGACCACTTGGACCTGAGGTCCTGTACCACCTGGACCTGAGGTCCTGGACCACCTGGACCTGAGGTCCTGGACCACCTGGACCTGACGTCCTGGACCACCTGGACCTGAGGTCCTGGACCACCTGTAACTGAGGTCTTGGACCACCTGGACCTGAGGGCCTGGACCACCTGGACCAGATGTCCTGGACCACCTGGACCTGATGTCCTGGATCTGGACCTGAGGTCCTGGACCACCTGGACCTGAGGTCCTGGACCTGGACCTGAGGTCCTGGACCACATGGACCTGAGGTCCAGGTGGACGTGGTACTGAGGTCCTAGCCCTGGACCTGAGGTCCTGGACCACCTAGACCTGAGGTCGAGTTGGACCTGGACCTGCGGTCCTGGACCTGAAACTGAGGTCGTGGACCACTTGGACCTGAGGTCCTGGACCACCTGGACCTGAGGTCCTGGACCACCTGGACCTGAGGACCTGGACCACCTGGACCTGAGGTCCTTGACCACCTGGACCTGAGGTCCTGGACCACCTGGACCTGAGGTCCACGTGGACCTGGACCTAAGGTCCTGTACCACCTGGACCTAAGGTCCAGGTGGACGTAGACCTGAGGTCCTAGACCTTGACCAGAGTTCCCGGTGGACCTGGACCTGAGGTCCTGGACCTGGACCTGAGGTCCTGGACCACCTGGACCTGAGGTCTTGGACTTGGACCTGAGGTCCTGGACCACCTGGACCTGAGGTCCAGGGGGACCTGGACCTGAGGTCCTGGACCACCTGGACCTGAGGTCCTGGACAACCTGGACCAGAGGTCCTGGACCTGGACATGAGTTGCTGGACCTGGACCTGAGGTCCTGGTCCAGCTGGACCTGAGGTCCTGGACTTGGAACTGAGAACCTAGACCACCTGGATCTGAGGTCCTGTACCACCTGGACCTGAGGTCCTGGACCACCTGGACCTGAGGTCCTGGACCACCTCGACCTGATGTCCTGGACCACCTGGACTTGAGGTCCTGGACCACCTGGACCTGAGGTCCTGGACGACCTGGACCTGAGGTCCAGGACCACCTGGACCTGATGTCCTGTACCACCTGGACCTGAGGTCCTGGACCACCTGGACCTGAGGTCTTGGACCACCTGGACCTGAGGGCCTGGACCACCTGGACCACATGTCCTGGACCACCTGGACCTGATGTCCTGCATCTGGACCTGAGGTCCTGGACCACCTGGACCAGATGTCCTGGACCACCTGGACCTGATGTCCTGGATCTGGACCTGAGGTCCTGGACCACCTGGACCTGAGGTCCTGGACCTGGACCTGAGGTCCTGGACCACATGGACCTGAGGTCCTGGACCTGGAACTGAGGTCCTGGACCGCTTGGACCTGAGGTCGATGTTGTCCTGGACCAGAGGTCCTGGACCTGGATTTGAGGTCCTGGAACACCTGGACCTGATGTCCTGGACCACCTCGACCTGAGGTCCAGGTGGACCTGGACCTGAGGTCCTGGACCACCTGGACCAGAGGTCCTGGACAACCTGGACCTGAGGTCCTGGACAACCTGGACCTGAGGTCCTGGACCACCTGGACCTGAGTTCCTGGACCACCTGGACCTGAGTTCCTGGACCACCAGGACCTGAGGTCCTGGACCACCTGAACCTCAAGTCCAGGTGGACCTTGGCCTGAGGTCCTGGACCTGGACCTGAGGTCCTGGACCACATGGACCTGAGGTCCAGGTGGACCTGTAACTGAGGTCCTTGACCACCTGGACCTGAGGTCCAGGTGTACTTGGACCTGAGGTCTTGGACTTGGACCTGAGGTCCTGGACCACTTTGACCTGAGGTCCAGGGGGACCTGGACCTGATGTCCTGTACCACCTGGACCTGAGGTCCTGGACCACCTGGACCTGAGGTCCTGGACCACCTGGACCTTAGGTCCACGTGGACATGGACCTAAGGTCCTGTACATGGACCTGAGGTCCTGTACCACCTGGACCTGAGGTCCTAGACCACCTGGACCTGAAGTCCTGGAACTTGACCTGAGATCCTGGACCACCTGGACCTGAAGTCCTGGACCTGTACCTGAGGTCCTGGACCACATGGACCTGAGGTCCAGGTGGACGTGGAACTGAGGTCCTGGCCCTGGACCTGAGTTCCTGGACCACATGGACCTGAGGTCCAGGTGGACGTGGAACTGAGGTCCTGGCCCTGGACCTGAGGTCCTGGACCACATGGACCTGAGGTCGAGGTGGACCTGGACCTGCGGTCCTGGACCTTAAACTGAGGTCGTGGACCACTTGGACCTGAGGTCCTGTACCACCTGGACCTGACGTCCTGGACCACCTGGACCTGAGGTCCTGGACCACCTGGAACTGAGGTCTTGGACCACCTGGACGTGAGGGCCTGGACCACCCGGACCAGATGTCCTGGACTACCTGGACCTGATGTCCTGGATCTGGACCTGAGGACCTAAACCACCTGGACCTGAGGTCCTGGACCTGGACCTGAGGTCCTGGACCACCTGGACCTGAGGTCCTGGACCTGGAACTGAGATCCTGGACCACCTGGACCTGAGGTCCTGGACCACCTGGACCTGAAGTCCTGGACCTGTACCTGAGGTCCTGGACCACATGGACCTGAGGTCCAGGTGGACGTGGAACTGAGGTCCTGGCCCTGGACCTGAGTTCCTGGACCACATGGACCTGAGGTCCAGGTGGACGTGGAACTGAGGTCCTGGCCCTGGACCTGAGGTCCTGGACCACATGGACCTGAGGTCGAGGTGGACCTGGACCTGCGGTCCTGGACCTTAAACTGAGGTCGTGGACCACTTGGACCTGAGGTCCTGTACCACCTGGACCTGACATCCTGGACCACCTGGACCTGAGGTCCTGGACCACCTGGAACTGAGGTCTTGGACCACCTGGACCTGAGGGCCTGGACCACCCGGACCAGATGTCCTGGACTACCTGGACCTGATGTCCTGGATCTGGACCTGAGGTCCTAAACCACCTGGACCTGAGGTCCTGGACCTGGACCTGAGGTCCTGGACCACCTGGACCTGAGGTCCTGGACCTGGAACTGAGGTCCTGGACCGCTTGGACCTGAGGTCGATGTTGTCCTGGACCAGAGGTCCTGGACCTGGTTTTGAGGTCCTGGAACACCTGGACCTGATGTCCTGGACCACCTCGACCTGAGGTCCAGGTGGACCTGGACCTGAGGTCCTGGACCACCTGTACCTGAGGTCCTGGACAACCTGGACCTGACGTCCTGGACCACCTGGAACTGAGGTCCTGGACCACCTGGACCTGAGTTCCAGGACCACCTGGACCTGAGTTCCTGGACCACCTGGAGCTGAGGTCCAGGACCACCTGGACCTAAAGTCCAGGTGGACCTTGGCCTGAGGTCCTGGACCTGGACCTGAGGTCCTGGACCACATGGACCTGAGGTCCAGGTGGACCTGTAACTGAGGTCCTTGACCACCTGGACCTGAGGTCCAGGTGTACTTGGACCTGAGGTCTTGGACTTGGACCTGAGGTCCTGGACCACTTTGACCTGAGGTCCAGGAGGACCTGGACCTGATGTCCTGTACCACCTGGACCTGAGGTCCTGGACCAACTGGACCTGAGGTCCTAGACCACATGGACCTGAGGTCCTGGACCTGTACCTGAGGTCCTGGACCACATGGACCTGAGGTCCAGGTGGACGTGGAACTGAGGTCCTGGCCCTGGACCTGAGGTCCTGGACCACCTGGACCTGAGGTCGAGGTGGACCTGGACCTGCGGTCCTGGACCTGAAACTGAGGTCGTGGACCACTTGGACCTGAGGTCCTGTACCACCTGGACCTGAGGTCCTGGACCACCTGGACCTGAGGTCCTGGACCACCTGGACCTGAGGTCCTGGACCACCTGGACCTGAGGTCCTGGACCACCTGGACCTGAGGTCCAGGACCACCTGGACCTGAGGTCCTGGACCACCTGGACCTGAGGTCCAGGTGTACCTGGACCTGAGATCCTGGACTTGGACCTGAGGTCCTGGACCACTTTGACCTGAGGTCCAGGGGGACCTGGACCTGATGACCTGGACCACCTGGACCTGAGGTCCTGGACCACCTGGACCTGAGGTCCTGGACCACCTGGACCTGAGGTCCACGAGGACTTGGACCTAATGTCCTGTACATGGACCTGAGGTCCTGGACCACCTGGACCTGAGGTCCTGGACCAACTGGACCTGAGGTCCGGGACCTGGACCTGAGGTCCTGGAACACCTGGACCTGAGGTCCAGGTGGACCTGGACCTGTGGTCCAGGTGGTCTTGGACATGAGGTCCTGGACCACCTGAAAGTGAGGTCCTGGACCACCTGGACCTGAGGTCCTGGACCACCTGGAAATGAGGTCCAGGTGGACCTGGACCTGAGGTCCTGGACCTGGTCCTGAGGTCCTGGACGATCTGGACCTGAGGTCCAGGTGGACCTGGACATGAGGTCCTGGACCACCTGGACCTGTGGTCCAGGTGGACCTGGACCTGAAGTCCAGGTGGACCTGGACCTGAAGTCCTGGAATAGCTGGACCAGAGGTCCTGGACCACCTGGACCTGAGGTCCAGGTGGACCTGGACCTGTGGTCCAGGTGGTCTTGGACATGAGGTCCTGGACCACCTGGAAGTGAGGTCCTGGACCACCTGGACCTGAGGTCCTGGACCACCTGGAAATGAGGTCCAGGTGGACCTGGACCTGAGGTCCTGGACCTGGTCCTGAGGTACTGGATGATCTGGACCTGAGGTCCAGGTGGACCTGGACCTGAGGTCCTGGACCTCGACGTGTGTTCCCAGACCTGGACCTGATGTCCTGGACCACCTGGAACTGAGGTCCTGGACCAGGAACTGAGATCCTGGACCTGGACTTGTGGTCCTGGACCACCTGGACCTGAGTTCCAGGTGTACCTGGACCTGAGGTTCTGCACCTGTAACTGACGTCCTGGACCACCTGGACCTGAGGTCGAGGTGGACCTGGACCTGCGGTCCTGGACCTGAACCTGAGGTCGGGGACCACCTGGACCTGATGTCCTGGATCTGGACCTGAGGTCCTGGACCACCTGGACCTGAGGTCCTGGACCTGGACCTGAGGTCCTGGACCACCTGGACCTGAGGTCCTGGACCACCTGGACCTCAAGTCCAGGTGGACCTAGGCCTGAGGTCCTGGACCACATGGACCTGAGGTCCTGGACCTGTACCTGAGGTCCTGGACCACATGGACCTGAGGTCCAGGTGGACGTGGAACTGAGGTCCTGGCCCTGGACCTGAGGTCCTGGACCACCTGGACCTGAGGTCGAGGTGGACCTGGACCTGCGGTCCTGGACCTGAAACTGAGGTCGTGGACCACTTGGACCTGAGGTCCTGTACCACCTGGACCTGAGGTCCTGGACCACCTGGACCTGAGGTCCTGGACCACCTGGACCTGAGGTCCTGGACCACCTGGACCTGAGGTCCTGGACCTGGAACTGAGGTCCTGGACCACTTGGACCTGAGGTCGATGTTGTCCTGGACCAGAGGTCCTGGACCTGGTTTTGAGGTCCTGGAACACCTGGACCTGATGTCCTGGACCACCTCGACCTGAGGTCCAGGTGGACCTGGACCTGAGGTCCTGGACCACCTGTACCTGAGGTCCTGGACAACCTGGACCTGACGTCCTGGACCACCTGGAACTGAGGTCCTGGACCACCTGGACCTGAGTTCCAGGACCACCTGGACCTGAGTTCCTGGACCACCTGGAGCTGAGGTCCAGGACCACCTGGACCTAAAGTCCAGGTGGACCTTGGCCTGAGGTCCTGGACCTGGACCTGAGGTCCTGGACCACATGGACCTGAGTTCCAGGACCACCTGGACCTGAGTTCCTGGACCACCTGGACCTGAGGTCCTGGACCACCTGGACCTAAAGTCTAGGTGGACCTTGGCCTGAGGTCCTGGACCTGGACCTGAACATGGACCTGAGGTCCAGGTGGACCTGTAACTGAGGCCCTTGACCACCTGGGCCTGAGGTCCAGGTGTACTTGGACCTGAGGTCTTGGACATGGACCTGAGGTCCTGGACCACCTGGACCTGAGGTCCAGGTGGACATGGACCTGAGGTCCTGGACCTGGACCTGAGGTCCTGGACCACTTGGTCCTGAAGTCCAGGTGGACCTGGACCTGACTTCCTGACCACCTGGACCTGAGGTCCTGGACCACCTGGACCTGAAGTCCTGGACCACCTGGTCCTGAGGTCCTGGACCACCTGGACCTGAGGTCCAGGTGGACCTGGACCTGAGGTCCTGGACCTGTACCTGAGGTCCTGGACCACATGGACCTGAGGTCCAGGTGGACGTGGTACTGAGGTCCTAGCCCTGGACCTGAGGTCCTGGACCACCTGGACCTGAGGTCGAGGTGGACCTGGACCTGCGGTCCTGGACCTGAAACTGAGGTCGTGGACCACTTGGACCTGAGGTCCTGTACCACCTGGACCTGAGGTCCTGGACCACCTGGACCTGAGGACCTGGACCACCTGGACCTGAGGTCCTAGACCACCTGGACCTGAGGTCCTGCACCACCTGGACCTGAGGTCCACGTGGACCTGGACCTAAGGTCCTGGATCACCTGGACCTAAGGTCCAGGTGGACGTGGACCTGAGGTCCTAGACCTGGACCAGAGTTCCCGGTGGACCTGGACCTGAGGTCCTGGACCTGGACCTGAGGTCCTGGTCCAGCTGGACCTGAGGTCCTGTACTTGGAACTGAGAACCTAGACCACCTGGATCTGAGGTCCTGTACCACCTGGACCTGAGGTCCTGGACCACCTGGACCTGAGGTCCTGGACCACCCTCGACCTGATGTCCTGGACCACCTGGACTTGAGGTCCTGGACCACCTGGACCTGAGGTCCTGGACGACCTGGACCTGAGGTCCAGGACCACCTGGACCTGATGTCCTATACCACCTGGACCTGAGGTCCTGGACCACCTGGACCTGAGGTCTTGGACCACCTGGACCAGATGTCCTGAACCACCTGGACCTGATGTCCTGGATCTGGACCTGAGGTCCTGGACCACCTGGACCTGAGGTCCTGGACCACCTGGACCTGAGGTCCTGGACCTGGACCTGAGGTCCTGGACCACCTGGACCTGAGGTCCTGGACCTGGAACTGAGGTCCTGGACCGCTTGGACCTGAGGTCGATGTTGTCCTGGACCAGAGGTCCTGGACCTGGATTTGAGGTCCTGGAACACCTGGACCTGATGTCCTGGACCACCTCGACCTGAGGTCCAGGTGGACCTGGACCTGAGGTCCTGGACCACCTGGACCTGAGGTCCTGGACAACCTGGACCTGAGGTCCTGGACCACCTGGACCTGAGGTCCTGGACCACCTGGACCTGAGTTCCTGGACCACCTGGACCTGAGTTCCTGGACCACCAGGACCTGAGGTCCTGGACCACATGGACCTCAAGTGCAGGTGGACCTTGGCCTGAGGTCCTGGACCTGGACCTGAGGTCCTGGACCACATGGACCTGAGGTCCAGGTGGACCTGTAACTGAGGTCCTTGACCACCTGGACCTGAGGTCCAGGTGTACTTGGACCTGAGGTCTTGGACTTGGACCTGAGGTCCTGGACCACTTTGACCTGAGGTCCAGGGGGACCTGGACCTGATGTCCTGTACCACCTGGACCTGAGGTCCTGGACCACCTGGACCTGAGGTCCTGGACCACCTGGACCTGAGGTCCACGTGGACTTGGACCCAAGGTCCTGTACATGGACCTGAGGTCCTGGACCACCTGGAACTGAGGTCCTAGACCACCTGGACCTGAAGTCCTGGAACTTGACCTGAGATCCTGGACCACCTGGACCTGAGGTCCTCGACCACCTGGACCTGAAGTCCTGGACCTGTACCTGAGGTCCTGGACCACATGGACCTGAGGTCCAGGTGGAAGTGGAACTGATGTCCTGGCCTTGGACCTGAGGTCCTGGACCACATGGACCTGAGGTCCAGGTGGACGTGGAACTGAGGTCCTGGCCCTGGACCTGAGGTCCTGGACCACATGGACCTGAGGTCGAGGTGGACCTGGACCTGCGGTCCTGGACCTGAAACTGAGGTCGTGGACCACTTGGACCTGAGGTCCTGTACCACCTGGACCTGAGGTCCTGGACCACCTGGACCTGAGGTCCTGGACCACCTGGACCTGACGTCCTGGACCACCTGGACCTGAGGTCCTGGACCACCTGAACTGAGGTCTTGGACCACCTGGACCTGAGGGCCTGGACCACCTGGACCAGATGTCCTGGACCACCTGGACCCTATGTCCTGGATCTGGACCTGAGTTCCTGGACCACCTGGACCTGAGGTCCTGGACCTGGACCTGAGGTCATGGACCACCTGGACCTGAGGTCCTGGACCTGGACCTGAGGTCCTGGACCGCTTGGACCTGAGGTCGATGTTGTCCTGGACCAGAGGTCCTGGACCTGGATTTGAGGTCCTGGAACACCTGGACATGATGTCCTGGACCACCTCGACCTGAGGTCCAGGTGGACCTGGACCTGAGGTCCTGGACCACCTGGACCTGAGGTCCTGGACCACCTGGACCTGAGGTCCTGGACCACCTGGACCTGAGGTCCTGGACCACCTGGACCTGAGGTCCTGGACCACCTGGACCTGAGTTCCTGGACCACCTGGACCTGAGTTCCTGGACCATCTGGAGCTGAGGTCCTGGACCACCTGGACCTAAAGTCCAGGTGGACCTTGGCCTGAGGTCCTGGACCTGGACCTGAGGTCCTGGACAACATGGACCTGAGATCCAGGTGGACCTGTAACTGAGGTCCTTGACCACCTGGACCTGAGGTCCAGGTGTACTTGGACCTGAGGTCTTGGACTTGGACCTGAGGTCCTGGACCACTTTGACCTGAGGTCCAGGGGGACCTGGACCTGATGTCCTGTACCACCTGGACCTGAGGTCCTGGACCACCTGGACCTGAGGTCCTGGACCACCTGGACCTGAGGTCCACGTGGACTTGTACCTAAGGTCCTGTACATGGACCTGAATTCCTGGATCACCTGGAAATGAGGTCCTAGACCACCTGGACCTGAAGTCCTGGAACTTGACCTGAGATCCTGGACCACCTGGAGCTGAGGTCCTGGACCACCTGGACCTGAAGTCCTGGACCTGTACCTGAGGTCCTGGACCACATGGACCTGAGGTCCAGGTGGACGTGGAACTGAGGTCCTGGCCCTGGACCTGAGGTCCTGGACCACATGGACCTGAGGTCCAGGTGGACGTGGAACTGAGGTCCTGGCCCTGGATGTGAGGTCCTGGACCACATGGACCTGAGGTCGAGGGTGGACCTGGACCTGCGGTCCTGGACCTGAAACTGAGGTCGTGGACCACTTGGACCTGAGGTCCTGTACCACCTGGACCTGAGGTCCTGGACCACCTGGACCTGAGGTCCTGGACCACCTGGACCTGACGTCCTGGACCACCTGGACCTGAGGTCCTGGACCACCTGTAACTGAGGTCTTGGACCACCTGGACCTGAGGGCCTGGACCACCTGGACCAGATGTCCTGGACCACCTGGACCTGATGTCCTGGATCTGGACCTGAGGTCCTGGACCACCTGGACCTGAGGTCCTGGACCTGGACCTGAGGTCCTGGACCACATGGACCTGAGGTCCAGGTGGACGTGGTACTGAGGTCCTAGCCCTGGACCTGAGGTCCTGGACCACCTAGACCTGAGGTCGAGTTGGACCTGGACCTGCGGTCCTGGACCTGAAACTGAGGTCGTGGACCACTTGGACCTGAGGTCCTGGACCACCTGGACCTGAGGTCCTGGACCACCTGGACCTGAGGACCTGGACCACCTGGACCTGAGGTCCTTGACCACCTGGACCTGAGGTCCTGGACCACCTGGACCTGAGGTCCACGTGGACCTGGACCTAAGGTCCTGGACCACCTGGACCTAAGGTCCAGGTGGACGTAGACCTGAGGTCCTAGACCTTGACCAGAGTTCCCGGTGGACCTGGACCTGAGGTCCTGGACCTGGACCTGAGGTCCTGGACCACCTGGACCTGAGGTCTTGGACTTGGACCTGAGGACCTGGACCACCTGGACCTGAGGTCCAGGGGGACCTGGACCTGAGGTCCTGGACCACCTGGACCTGAGGTCCTGGACAACCTGGACCAGAGGTCCTGGACCTGGACATGAGTTGCTGGACCTGGACCTGAGGTCCTGGTCCAGCTGGACCTGAGGTCCTGGACTTGGAACTGAGAACCTAGACCACCTGGATCTGAGGTCCTGTACCACCTGGACCTGAGGTCCTGGACCACCTGGACCTGAGGTCCTGGACCACCTCGACCTGATGTCCTGGACCACCTGGACTTGAGGTCCTGGACCACCTGGACCTGAGGTCCTGGACGACCTGGACCTGAGGTCCAGGACCACCTGGACCTGATGTCCTGTACCACCTGGACCTGAGGTCCTGGACCACCTGGACCTGAGGTCTTGGACCACCTGAACCTGAGGGCCTGGACCACCTGGACCACATGTCCTGGACCACCTGGACCTGATGTCCTGCATCTGGACCTGAGGTCCTGGACCACCTGGACCAGATGTCCTGGACCACCTGGACCTGATGTCCTGGATCTGGACCTGAGGTCCTGGACCACCTGGACCTGAGGTCCTGGACCTGGACCTGAGGTCCTGGACCACATGGACCTGAGGTCCTGGACCTGGAACTGAGGTCCTGGACCGCTTGGACCTGAGGTCGATGTTGTCCTGGACCAGAGGTCCTGGACCTGGATTTGAGGTCCTGGAACACCTGGACCTGATGTCCTGGACCACCTCGACCTGAGGTCCAGGTGGACCTGGACCTGAGGTCCTGGACCACCTGGACCAGAGGTCCTGGACAACCTGGACCTGAGGTCCTGGACAACCTGGACCTGAGGTCCTGGACCACCTGGACCTGAGTTCCTGGACCACCTGGACCTGAGTTCCTGGACCACCAGGACCTGAGGGTCCTGGACCACCTGAACCTCAAGTCCAGGTGGACCTTGGCCTGAGGTCCTGGACCTGGACCTGAGGTCCTGGACCACATGGACCTGAGGTCCAGGTGGACCTGTAACTGAGGTCCTTGACCACCTGGACCTGAGGTCCAGGTGTACTTGGACCTGAGGTCTTGGACTTGGACCTGAGGTCCTGGACCACTTTGACCTGAGGTCCAGGGGGACCTGGACCTGATGTCCTGTACCACCTGGACCTGAGGTCCTGGACCACCTGGACCTGAGGTCCTGGACCACCTGGACCTTAGGTCCACGTGGACATGGACCTAAGGTCCTGTACATGGACCTGAGGTCCTGTACCACCTGGACCTGAGGTCCTAGACCACCTGGACCTGAAGTCCTGGAACTTGACCTGAGATCCTGGACCACCTGGACCTGAAGTCCTGGACCTGTACCTGAGGTCCTGGACCACATGGACCTGAGGTCCAGGTGGACGTGGAACTGAGGTCCTGGCCCTGGACCTGAGTTCCTGGACCACATGGACCTGAGGTCCAGGTGGACGTGGAACTGAGGTCCTGGCCCTGGACCTGAGGTCCTGGACCACATGGACCTGAGGTCGAGGTGGACCTGGACCTGCGGTCCTGGACCTTAAACTGAGGTCGTGGACCACTTGGACCTGAGGTCCTGTACCACCTGGACCTGACGTCCTGGACCACCTGGACCTGAGGTCCTGGACCACCTGGAACTGAGGTCTTGGACCACCTGGACGTGAGGGCCTGGACCACCCGGACCAGATGTCCTGGACTACCTGGACCTGATGTCCTGGATCTGGACCTGAGGACCTAAACCACCTGGACCTGAGGTCCTGGACCTGGACCTGAGGTCCTGGACCACCTGGACCTGAGGTCCTGGACCTGGAACTGAGATCCTGGACCACCTGGACCTGAGGTCCTGGACCACCTGGACCTGAAGTCCTGGACCTGTACCTGAGGTCCTGGACCACATGGACCTGAGGTCCAGGTGGACGTGGAACTGAGGTCCTGGCCCTGGACCTGAGTTCCTGGACCACATGGACCTGAGGTCCAGGTGGACGTGGAACTGAGGTCCTGGCCCTGGACCTGAGGTCCTGGACCACATGGACCTGAGGTCGAGGTGGACCTGGACCTGCGGTCCTGGACCTTAAACTGAGGTCGTGGACCACTTGGACCTGAGGGTCCTGTACCACCTGGACCTGACATCCTGGACCACCTGGACCTGAGGTCCTGGACCACCTGGAACTGAGGTCTTGGACCACCTGGACCTGAGGGCCTGGACCACCTGGACCAGATGTCCTGGACTACCTGGACCTGATGTCCTGGATCTGGACCTGAGGTCCTAAACCACCTGGACCTGAGGTCCTGGACCTGGACCTGAGGTCCTGGACCACCTGGACCTGAGGTCCTGGACCTGGAACTGAGGTCCTGGACCGCTTGGACCTGAGGTCGATGTTGTCCTGGACCAGAGGTCCTGGACCTGGTTTTGAGGTCCTGGAACACCTGGACCTGATGTCCTGGACCACCTCGACCTGAGGTCCAGGTGGACCTGGACCTGAGGTCCTGGACCACCTGTACCTGAGGTCCTGGACAACCTGGACCTGACGTCCTGGACCACCTGGAACTGAGGTCCTGGACCACCTGGACCTGAGTTCCAGGACCACCTGGACCTGAGTTCCTGGACCACCTGGAGCTGAGGTCCAGGACCACCTGGACCTAAAGTCCAGGTGGACCTTGGCCTGAGGTCCTGGACCTGGACCTGAGGTCCTGGACCACATGGACCTGAGGTCCAGGTGGACCTGTAACTGAGGTCCTTGACCACCTGGACCTGAGGTCCAGGTGTACTTGGACCTGAGGTCTTGGACTTGGACCTGAGGTCCTGGACCACTTTGACCTGAGGTCCAGGAGGACCTGGACCTGATGTCCTGTACCACCTGGACCTGAGGTCCTGGACCAACTGGACCTGAGGTCCTAGACCACATGGACCTGAGGTCCTGGACCTGTACCTGAGGTCCTGGACCACATGGACCTGAGGTCCAGGTGGACGTGGAACTGAGGTCCTGGCCCTGGACCTGAGGTCCTGGACCACCTGGACCTGAGGTCGAGGTGGACCTGGACCTGCGGTCCTGGACCTGAAACTGAGGTCGTGGACCACTTGGACCTGAGGTCCTGTACCACCTGGACCTGAGGTCCTGGACCACCTGGACCTGAGGTCCTGGACCACCTGGACCTGAGGTCCTGGACCACCTGGACCTGAGGTCCTGGACCACCTGGACCTGAGGTCCAGGACCACCTGGACCTGAGGTCCTGGACCACCTGGACCTGAGGTCCAGGTGTACCTGGACCTGAGATCCTGGACTTGGACCTGAGGTCCTGGACCACTTTGACCTGAGGTCCAGGGGGACCTGGACCTGATGACCTGGACCACCTGGACCTGAGGTCCTGGACCACCTGGACCTGAGGTCCTGGACCACCTGGACCTGAGGTCCACGAGGACTTGGACCTAATGTCCTGTACATGGACCTGAGGTCCTGGACCACCTGGACCTGAGGTCCTGGACCAACTGGACCTGAGGTCCGGGACCTGGACCTGAGGTCCTGGAACACCTGGACCTGAGGTCCAGGTGGACCTGGACCTGTGGTCCAGGTGGTCTTGGACATGAGGTCCTGGACCACCTGAAAGTGAGGTCCTGGACCACCTGGACCTGAGGTCCTGGACCACCTGGAAATGAGGTCCAGGTGGACCTGGACCTGAGGTCCTGGACCTGGTCCTGAGGTCCTGGACGATCTGGACCTGAGGTCCAGGTGGACCTGGACATGAGGTCCTGGACCACCTGGACCTGTGGTCCAGGTGGACCTGGACCTGAAGTCCAGGTGGACCTGGACCTGAAGTCCTGGAATAGCTGGACCAGAGGTCCTGGACCACCTGGACCTGAGGTCCAGGTGGACCTGGACCTGTGGTCCAGGTGGTCTTGGACATGAGGTCCTGGACCACCTGGAAGTGAGGTCCTGGACCACCTGGACCTGAGGTCCTGGACCACCTGGAAATGAGGTCCAGGTGGACCTGGACCTGAGGTCCTGGACCTGGTCCTGAGGTACTGGATGATCTGGACCTGAGGTCCAGGTGGACCTGGACCTGAGGTCCTGGACCTCGGACGTGAGTTCCCAGACCTGGACCTGATGTCCTGGACCACCTGGAACTGAGGTCCTGGACCAGGAACTGAGATCCTGGACCTGGACTTGTGGTCCTGGACCACCTGGACCTGAGTTCCAGGTGTACCTGGACCTGAGGTTCTGCACCTGTAACTGACGTCCTGGACCACCTGGACCTGAGGTCGAGGTGGACCTGGACCTGCGGTCCTGGACCTGAACCTGAGGTCGGGGACCACCTGGACCCTGATGTCCTGGATCTGGACCTGAGGTCCTGGACCACCTGGACCTGAGGTCCTGGACCTGGACCTGAGGTCCTGGACCACCTGGACCTGAGGTCCTGGACCACCTGGACCTCAAGTCCAGGTGGACCTAGGCCTGAGGTCCTGGACCACATGGACCTGAGGTCCTGGACCTGTACCTGAGGTCCTGGACCACATGGACCTGAGGTCCAGGTGGACGTGGAACTGAGGTCCTGGCCCTGGACCTGAGGTCCTGGACCACATGGACCTGAGATCGAGGTGGACCTGGACCTGCGGTCCTGGACCTGAAACTGAGGTCGTGGACCACTTGGACCTGAGGTCCTGTACCACCTGGACCTGAGGTCCTGGACCACCTGGACCTGAGGTCCTGGACCACCTGGACCTGAGGTCCTGGACCACCTGGACCTGAGGTCCTGGACCTGGAACTGAGGTCCTGGACCACTTGGACCTGAGGTCGATGTTGTCCTGGACCAGAGGTCCTGGACCTGGTTTTGAGGTCCTGGAACACCTGGACCTGATGTCCTGGACCACCTCGACCTGAGGTCCAGGTGGACCTGGACCTGAGGTCCTGGACCACCTGTACCTGAGGTCCTGGACAACCTGGACCTGACGTCCTGGACCACCTGGAACTGAGGTCCTGGACCACCTGGACCTGAGTTCCAGGACCACCTGGACCTGAGTTCCTGGACCACCTGGAGCTGAGGTCCAGGACCACCTGGACCTAAAGTCCAGGTGGACCTTGGCCTGAGGTCCTGGACCTGGACCTGAGGTCCTGGACCACATGGACCTGAGGTCCAGGTGGACCTGTAACTGAGGTCCTTGACCACCTGGACCTGAGGTCCAGGTGTACTTGGACCTGAGGTCTTGGACTTGGACCTGAGGTCCTGGACCACTTGACCTGAGGTCCAGGAGGACCTGGACCTGATGTCCTGTACCACCTGGACCTGAGGTCCTGGACCAACTGGACCTGAGGTCCTAGACCACATGGACCTGAGGTCCTGGACCTGTACCTGAGGTCCTGGACCACATGGACCTGAGGTCCAGGTGGACGTGGAACTGAGGTCCTGGCCCTGGACCTGAGGTCCTGGACCACCTGGACCTGAGGTCGAGGTGGACCTGGACCTGCGGTCCTGGACCTGAAACTGAGGTCGTGGACCACTTGGACCTGAGGTCCTGTACCACCTGGACCTGAGGTCCTGGACAACCTGGACCTGAGGTCCTGGACCACCTGGACCTGAGGTCCTGGACCACCTGGACCTGAGTTCCTGGACCACCTGGACCTGAGTTCCTGGACCACCTGGACCTGAGGTCCTGGACCACCTGGACCTAAAGTCTAGGTGGACCTTGGCCTGAGGTCCTGGACCTGGACCTGAACATGGACCTGAGGGCCAGGTGGACCTGTAACTGAGGCCCTTGACCACCTGGGCCTGAGGTCCAGGTGTACTTGGACCTGAGGTCTTGGACATGGACCTGAGGTCCTGGACCACCTGGACCTGAGGTCCAGGTGGACATGGACCTGAGGTCCTGGACCTGGACCTGAGGTCCTGGACCTCTTGGTCCTGACGTCCAGGTGGACCTGGACCTGACTTCCCTGGACCACCTGGACCTGAGGTCCTGGACCACCTGGACCTGAAGTCCTGGACCACCTGGTCCTGAGGTCCTGGACCACCTGGACCTGAGGTCCAGGTGGACCTGGACCTTGGGTCCTGGACCTGTACCTGAGGTCCTGGACCACATGGACCTGAGGTCCAGGTGGACGTGGTACTGAGGTCCTAGCCCTGGACCTGAGGTCCTGGACCACCTGGACCTGAGGTCGAGGTGGACCTGGACCTGCGGTCCTGGACCTGAAACTGAGGTCGTGGACCACTTGGACCTGAGGTCCTGTACCACCTGGACCTGAGGTCCTGGACCACCTGGACCTGAGGACCTGGACCACCTGGACCTGAGGTCCTAGACCACCTGGACCTGAGGTCCTGCACCACCTGGACCTGAGGTCCACGTGGACCTGGACCTAAGGTCCTGGATCACCTGGACCTAAGGTCCAGGTGGACGTGGACCTGAGGTCCTAGACCTGGACCAGAGTTCCCGGTGGACCTGGACCTGAGGTCCTGGACCTGGACCTGAGGTCCTGGTCCAGCTGGACCTGAGGTCCTGTACTTGGAACTGAGAACCTAGACCACCTGGATCTGAGGTCCTGTACCACCTGGACCTGAGGTCCTGGACCACCTGGACCTGAGGTCCTGGACCACCTCGACCTGATGTCCTGGACCACCTGGACTTGAGGTCCTGGACCACCTGGACCTGAGGTCCTGGACGACCTGGACCTGAGGTCCAGGACCACCTGGACCTGATGTCCTATACCACCTGGACCTGAGGTCCTGGACCACCTGGACCTGAGGTCTTGGACCACCTGGACCAGATGTCCTGAACCACCTGGACCTGATGTCCTGGATCTGGACCTGAGGTCCTGGACCACCTGGACCTGAGGTCCTGGACCACCTGGACCTGAGGTCCTGGACCGCTTGGACCTGAGGTCGATGTTGTCCTGGACCAGAGGTCCTGGACCTGGATTTGAGGTCCTGGAAAACCTGGACCTGATGTCCTGGACCACCTCGACCTGAGGTCCAGGTGGACCTGGACCTGAGGTCCTGGACCACCTGGACCTGAGGTCCTGGACAACCTGGACCTGAGGTCCTGGACCACCTGGACCTGAGGTCCTGGACCACCTGGACCTGAGTTCCTGGACCACCTGGACCTGAGTTCCTGGACCACCTGGACCTGAGGTCCTGGACCACATGGACCTCAAGTGCAGGTGGACCTTGGCCTGAGGTCCTGGACCTGGACCTGAGGTCCTGGACCACATGGACCTGAGGTCCAGGTGGACCTGTAACTGAGGTCCTTGACCACCTGGACCTGAGGTCCAGGTGTACTTGGACCTGAGGTCTTGGACTTGGACCTGAGGTCCTGGACCACTTTGACCTGAGGTCCAGGGGGACCTGGACCTGATGTCCTGTACCACCTGGACCTGAGGTCCTGGACCACCTGGACCTGAGGTCCTGGACCACCTGGACCTGAGGTACACGTGGACTTGGACCTAAGGTCCTGTACATGGACCTGAGGTCCTGGACCACCTGGAACTGAGGTCCTAGACCACCTGGACCTGAAGTCCTGGAACTTGACCTGAGATCCTGGACCACCTGGACCTGAGGTCCTGGACCACCTGGACCTGAAGTCCTGGACCTGTACCTGAGGTCCTGGACCACATGGACCTGAGGTCCAGGTGGACGTGGAACTGATGTCCTGGCCCTGGACCTGAGGTCCTGGACCACATGGACCTGAGGTCCAGGTGGACGTGGAACTGAGGTCCTGGCCCTGGACCTGAGGTCCTGGACCACATGGACCTGAGGTCGAGGTGGACCTGGACCTGCGGTCCTGGACCTGAAACTGAGGTCGTGGACCACTTGGACCTGAGGTCCTGTACCACCTGGACCTGAGGTCCTGGACCACCTGGACCTGAGGTCCTGGACCACCTGGACCTGACGTCCTGGACCACCTGGACCTGAGGTCCTGGACCACCTGTAACTGAGGTCTTGGACCACCTGGACCTGAGGGCCTGGACCACCTGGACCAGATGTCCTGGACCACCTGGACCTGATGTCCTGGATCTGGACCTGAGGTCCTGGACCACCTGGACCTGAGGTCCTGGACCTGGACCTGAGGTCCTGGACCACCTGGACCTGAGGTCCTGGACCTGGAACTGAGGTCCTGGACCGCTTGGACCTGAGGTCGATGTTGTCCTGGACCAGAGGTCCTGGTCCTGGATTTGAGGTCCTGGAACACCCTGGACATGATGTCCTGGACCACCTCGACCTGAGGTCCAGGTGGACCTGGAGCTGAGGTCCTGGACCACCTGGACCTGAGGTCCTGGACAACCTGGACCTGAGGTCCTGGACCACCTGGACCTGAGGTCCTGGACCACCTGGACCTGAGTTCCTGGACCACCTGGACCTGAGTTCCTGGACCACCTGGAGCTGAGGTCCTGGACCACCTGGACCTAAAGTCCAGGTGGACCTTGGCCTGAGGTCCTGGACCTGGACCTGAGGTCCTGGACCACATGGACCTGAGATCCAGGTGGACCTGTAACTGAGGTCCTTGACCACCTGGACCTGAGGTCCAGGTGTACTTGGACCTGAGGTCTTGGACTTGGACCTGAGGTCCTGGATCACTTTGACCTGAGGTCCAGGAGGACCTGGACCTGATGTCCTGTACCACCTGGACCTGAGGTCCTGGACCACCTGGACCTGAGGTCCTGGACCACCTGGACCTGAGGTCCACGTGGACTTGGACCCTAAGGTCCTGTACATGGACCTGAGGTCCTGGACCACCTGGAACTGAGGTCCTAGACCACCTGGACCTGAAGTCCTGGAACTTGACCTGAGATCCTGGACCACCTGGACCTGAGGTCCTGGACCACCTGGACCTGAAGTCCTGGACCTGTACCTGAGGTCCTGGACCACATGGACCTGAGGTCCAGGTGGACGTGGAACTGATGTCCTGGCCCTGGACCTGAGGTCCTGGACCACATGGACCTGAGGTCCAGGTGGACGTGGAACTGAGGTCCTGGCCCTGGACCTGAGGTCCTGGACCACATGGACCTGAGGTCGAGGTGGACCTGGACCTGCGGTCCTGGACCTGAAACTGAGGTCGTGGACCACTTGGACCTGAGGTCCTGTACCACCTGGACCTGAGGTCCTAGACCACCTGGACCTGAGGTCCTGGACCACCTGGACCTGAGGTCCAGGTGTACTTGGACCTGAGGTCTTGGACTTGGACCTGAGGTCCTGGACCACTTGACCTGAGGTCCAGGGGGACCTGGACCTGATGTCCTGTACCACCTGGACCTGAGGTCCTGGACCACCTGGACCTGAGGTCCACGTGGACTTGGACCCAAGGTCCTGTACATGGACCTGAGGTCCTGGACCACCTGGAACTGAGGTCCTAGACCACCTGGACCTGAAGTCCTTGAACTTGCCCTGAGATCCTGGACCACCTGGACCTGAGGTCCTGGACCACCTGGACCTGTAGTCCTGGACCTGTACCTGAGGTCCTGGACCACATGGACCTGAGGTCCAGGTGGACGTGGAACTGATGTCCTGGCCCTGGACCTGAGGTCCTGGACCACATGGACCTGAGGTCCAGGTGGACGTGGAACTGAGGTCCTGGCCCTGGACCTGAGGTCCTGGACCACATGGACCTGAGGTCGAGGTGGACCTGGACCTGCGGTCCTGGACCTGAAACTGAGGTCGTGGACCACTTGGACCTGAGGTCCTGTACCACCTGGACCTGAGGTCCTGGACCACCTGGACCTGAGGTCCTGGACCACCTGGACCTGAGGTCCTGGACCACCTGGACCTGACGTCCTGGACCACCTGGACCTGAGGTCCTGGACCACCTGTAACTGAGGTCTTGGACCACCTGGACCTGAGGGCCTGGACCACCTGGACCAGATGTCCTGGACCACCTGGACCTGATGTCCTGGATCTGGACCTGAGGTCCTGGCCCACCTGGACCTGAGGTCCTGGACCTGGACCTGAGGTCCTGGACCACCTGGACCTGAGGTCCTGGACCTGGAACTGAGGTCCTGGACCGCTTGGACCTGAGGTCGATGTTGTCCTGGACCAGAGGTCCTGGTCCTGGATTTGAGGTCCTGGAACACCTGGACATGATGTCCTGGACCACCTCGACCTGAGGTCCAGGTGGACCTGGACCTGAGGTCCTGGACCACCTGGACCTGAGGTCCTGGACAACCTGGACCTGAGGTCCTGGACCACCTGGACCTGAGGTCCTGGACCACCTGGACCTGAGTTCCTGGACCACCTGGACCTGAGTTCCTGGACCACCTGGAGCTGAGGTCCTGGACCACCTGGACCTAAAGTCCAGGTGGACCTTGGCCTGAGGTCCTGGACCTGGACCTGAGGTCCTGGACCACATGGACCTGAGATCCAGGTGGACCTGTAACTGAGGTCCTTGACCACCTGGACCTGAGGTCCAGGTGTACTTGGACCTGAGGTCTTGGACTTGGACCTGAGGTCCTGGACCACTTTGACCTGAGGTCCAGGGGGACCTGGACCTGATGTCCTGCCACCTGGACCTGAGGTCCTGGACCACCTGGACCTGAGGTCCTGGACCACCTGGACCTGAGGTCCACGTGGACTTGGACCTAAGGTCCTGTACATGGACCTGAGGTCCTGGACCACCTGGAAATGAGGTCCTAGACCACCTGGACCTGAAGTCCTGGAACTTGACCTGAGATCCTGGACCACCTGGACCTGAGTTCCTGGACCACCTGGACCTGAGTTCCTGGACCACCTGGACCTGAGGTCCTGGACCACCTGGACCTAAAGTCTAGGTGGACCTGGCCTGAGGTCCTGGACCTGGACCTGAACATGGACCTGAGGTCCAGGTGGACCTGTAACTGAGGCCCTTGACCACCTGGGCCTGAGGTCCAGGTGTACTTGGACCTGAGGTCTTGGACATGGACCTGAGGTCCTGGACCACCTGGACCTGAGGTCCAGGTGGACATGGACCTGAGGTCCTGGACCTGGACCTGAGGTCCTGGACCACCTGGTCCTGAAGTCCAGGTGGACCTGGACCTGACTTCCTGACCACCTGGACCTGAGGTCCTGGACCACCTGGACCTGAAGTCCTGGACCACCTGGTCCTGAGGTCCTGGACCACCTGGACCTGAGGTCCAGGTGGACCTGGACCTTAGGTCCTGGACCTGTACCTGAGGTCCTGGACCACATGGACCTGAGGTCCAGGTGGACGTGGTACTGAGGTCCTAGCCCTGGACCTGAGGTCCTGGACCACCTGGACCTGAGGTCGAGTTGGACCTGGACCTGCGGTCCTGGACCTGAAACTGAGGTCGTGGACCACTTGGACCTGAGGTCCTGTACCACCTGGACCTGAGGTCCTGGACCACCTGGACCTGAGGTCCTGGACCACCTGGACCTGAGGACCTGGACCACCTGGACCTGAGGTCCTAGACCACCTGGACCTGAGGTCCTGCACCACCTGGACCTGAGGTCCACGTGGACCTGGACCTAAGGTCCTGGATCACCTGGACCTAAGGTCCTGGATCACCTGGACCTAAGGTCCAGGTGGACGTGGACCTGAGGTCCTAGACCTGGACCAGAGTTCCCGGTGGACCTGGACCTGAGGTCCTGGACCTGGACCTGAGGTCCTGGTCCAGCTGGACCTGAGGTCCTGTACTTGGAACTGAGAACCTAGACCACCTGGATCTGAGGTCCTGTACCACCTGGACCTGAGGTCCTGGACCACCTGGACCTGAGGTCCTGGACCACCTCGACCTGATGTCCTGGACCACCTGGACTTGAGGTCCTGGACCACCTGGACCTGAGGTCCTGGACGACCTGGACCTGAGGTCCAGGACCACCTGGACCTGATGTCCTATACCACCTGGACCTGAGGTCCTGGACCACCTGGACCTGAGGTCTTGGACCACCTGGACCAGATGTCCTGAACCACCTGGACCTGATGTCCTGGATCTGGACCTGAGGTCCTGGACCACCTGGACCTGAGGTCCTGGACCACCTGGACCTGAGGTCCTGGACCTGGACCTGAGGTCCTGGACCACCTGGACCTGAGGTCCTGGACCTGGAACTGAGGTCCTGGACCGCTTGGACCTGAGGTCGATGTTGTCCTGGACCAGAGGTCCTGGACCTGGATTTGAGGTCCTGGAACACCTGGACCTGATGTCCTGGACCACCTCGACCTGAGGTCCAGGTGGACCTGGACCTGAGGTCCTGGACCACCTGGACCTGAGGTCCTGGACAACCTGGACCTGAGGTCCTGGACCACCTGGACCTGAGGTCCTGGACCACCTGGACCTGAGTTCCTGGACCACCTGGACCTGAGTTCCTGGACCACCAGGACCTGAGGTCCTGGACCACATGGACCTCAAGTGCAGGTGGACCTTGGCCTGAGGTCCTGGACCTGGACCTGAGGTCCTGGACCACATGGACCTGAGGTCCAGGTGGACCTGTAACTGAGGTCCTTGACCACCTGGACCTGAGGTCCAGGTGTACTTGGACCTGAGGTCTTGGACTTGGACCTGAGGTCCTGGACCACTTTGACCTGAGGTCCAGGGGGACCTGGACCTGATGTCCTGTACCACCTGGACCTGAGGTCCTGGACCACCTGGACCTGAGGTCCTGGACCACCTGGACCTGAGGTCCACGTGGACTTGGACCTAAGGTCCTGTACATGGACCTGAGGTCCTGGACCACCTGGAACTGAGGTCCTAGACCACCTGGACCTGAAGTCCTGGAACTTGACCTGAGATCCTGGACCACCTGGACCTGAGGTCCTGGACCACCTGGACCTGAAGTCCTGGACCTGTACCTGAGGTCCTGGACCACATGGACCTGAGGTCCAGGTGGAAGTGGAACTGATGTCCTGGCCCTGGACCTGAGGTCCTGGACCACATGGACCTGAGGTCCAGGTGGACGTGGAACTGAGGTCCTGGCCCTGGACCTGAGGTCCTGGACCACATGGACCTGAGGTCGAGGTGGACCTGGACCTGCGGTCCTGGACCTGAAACTGAGGTCGTGGACCACTTGGACCTGAGGTCCTGTACCACCTGGACCTGAGGTCCTGGACCACCTGGACCTGAGGTCCTGGACCACCTGGACCTGACGTCCTGGACCACCTGGACCTGAGGTCCTGGACCACCTGTAACTGAGGTCTTGGACCACCTGGACCTGAGGGCCTGGACCACCTGGACCAGATGTCCTGGACCACCTGGACCCTATGTCCTGGATCTGGACCTGAGTTCCTGGACCACCTGGACCTGAGGTCCTGGACCTGGACCTGAGGTCCTGGACCACCTGGACCTGAGGTCCTGGACCTGGACCTGAGGTCCTGGACCGCTTGGACCTGAGGTCGATGTTGTCCTGGACCAGAGGTCCTGGACCTGGATTTGAGGTCCTGGAACACCTGGACATGATGTCCTGGACCACCTCGACCTGAGGTCCAGGTGGACCTGGACCTGAGGTCCTGGACCACCTGGACCTGAGGTCCTGGACCACCTGGACCTGAGGTCCTGGACCACCTGGACCTGACGTCCTGGACCACCTGGACCTGAGGTCCTGGACCACCTGGACCTGAGTTCCTGGACCACCTGGACCTGAGTTCCTGGACCATCTGGAGCTGAGGTCCTGGACCACCTGGACCTAAAGTCCAGGTGGACCTTGGCCGAGGTCCTGGACCTGGACCTGAGGTCCTGGACCACATGGACCTGAGATCCAGGTGGACCTGTAACTGAGGTCCTTGACCACCTGGACCTGAGGTCCAGGTGTACTTGGACCTGAGGTCTTGGACTTGGACCTGAGGTCCTGGACCACTTTGACCTGAGGTCCAGGGGGACCTGGACCTGATGTCCTGTACCACCTGGACCTGAGGTCCTGGACCACCTGGACCTGAGGTCCTGGACCACCTGGACCTGAGGTCCACGTGGACTTGTACCTAAGGTCCTGTACATGGACCTGAATTCCTGGACCACCTGGAAATGAGGTCCTAGACCACCTGGACCTGAAGTCCTGGAACTTGACCTGAGATCCTGGACCACCTGGAGCTGAGGTCCTGGACCACCTGGACCTGAAGTCCTGGACCTGTACCTGAGGTCCTGGACCACATGGACCTGAGGTCCAGGTGGACGTGGAACTGAGGTCCTGGCCCTGGACCTGAGGTCCTGGACCACATGGACCTGAGGTCCAGGTGGACGTGGAACTGAGGTCCTGGCCCTGGACCTGAGGTCCTGGACCACATGGACCTGAGGTCGAGGTGGACCTGGACCTGCGGTCCTGGACCTGAAACTGAGGTCGTGGACCACTTGGACCTGAGGTCCTGTACCACCTGGACCTGAGGTCCTGGACCACCTGGACCTGAGGTCCTGGACCACCTGGACCTGACGTCCTGGACCACCTGGACCTGAGGTCCTGGACCACCTGTAACTGAGGTCTTGGACCACCTGGACCTGAGGGCCTGGACCACCTGGACCAGATGTCCTGGACCACCTGGACCTGATGTCCTGGATCTGGACCTGAGGTCCTGGACCACCTGGACCTGAGGTCCTGGACCTGGACCTGAGGTCCTGGACCACATGGACCTGAGGTCCAGGTGGACGTGGTACTGAGGTCCTAGCCCTGGACCTGAGGTCCTGGACCACCTAGACCTGAGGTCGAGGTGGACCCTGGACCTGCGGTCCTGGACCTGAAACTGAGGTCGTGGACCACTTGGACCTGAGGTCCTGGACCACCTGGACCTGAGGTCCTGGACCACCTGGACCTGAGGACCTGGACCACCTGGACCTGAGGTCCTGGACCACCTGGACCTGAGGTCCTGGACCACCTGGACCTGAGGTCCACGTGGACCTGGACCTAAGGTCCTGTACCACCTGGACCTAAGGTCCAGGTGGACGTAGACCTGAGGTCCTGGACCTTGACCAGAGTTCCCGGTGGACCTGGACCTGAGGTCCTGGACCTGGACCTGAGGTCCTGGACCACCTGGACCTGAGGTCTTGGACTTGGACCTGAGGTCCTGGACCACCTGGACCTGAGGTCCAGGGGGACCTGGACCTGAGGTCCTGGACCACCTGGACCTGAGGTCCTGGACAACCTGGACCAGAGGTCCTGGACCTGGACATGAGTTGCTGGACCTGGACCTGAGGTCCTGGTCCAGCTGGACCTGAGGTCCTGGACTTGGAACTGAGAACCTAGACCACCTGGATCTGAGGTCCTGTACCACCTGGACCTGAGGTCCTGGACCACCTGGACCTGAGGTCCTGGACCACCTCGACCTGATGTCCTGGACCACCTGGACTTGAGGTCCTGGACCACCTGGACCTGAGGTCCTGGACGACCTGGACCTGAGGTCCAGGACCACCTGGACCTGATGTCCTGTACCACCTGGACCTGAGGTCCTGGACCACCTGGACCTGAGGTCTTGGACCACCTGGACCTGAGGGCCTGACCCTGACACATGTCCTGGACCACCTGGACCTGATGTCCTGCATCTGGACCGAGATCCTGGACCACCTGGACCAGATGTCCTGGACCACCTGGACCTGATGTCCTGGACTGGACCTGAGGTCCTGGACCACCTGGACCTGAGGTCCTGGACCTGGACCTGAGGTCCTGGACCACATGGACCTGAGGTCCTGGACCTGGAACTGAGGTCCTGGACCGCTTGGACCTGAGGTCGATGTTGTCCTGGACCAGAGGTCCTGGACCTGGATTTGAGGTCCTGGAACACCTGGACCTGATGTCCTGGACCACCTCGACCTGAGGTCCAGGTGGAACTGGACCTGAGGTCCTAGACCACCTGGACCAGAGGTCCTGGACAACCTGGACCTGAGGTCCTGGACAACCTGGACCTGAGGTCCTGGACCACCTGGACCTGAGTTCCTGGACCACCTGGACCTGAGTTCCTGGACCACCAGGACCTGAGGTCCTGGACCACCTGGACCTCAAGTCCAGGTGGACCTTGGCCTGAGGTCCTGGACCTGGACCTGAGGTCCTGGACCACATGGACCTGAGGTCCAGGTGGACCTGTAACTGAGGTCCTTGACCACCTGGACCTGAGGTCCAGGTGTACTTGGACCTGAGGTCTTGGACTTGGACCTGAGGTCCTGGACCACTTGACCTGAGGTCCAGGGGGACCTGGACCTGATGTCCTGTACCACCTGGACCTGAGGTCCTGGACCACCTGGACCTGAGGTCCTGGACCACCTGGACCTGAGGTCCACGTGGACTTGGACCTAAGGTCCTGTACATGGACCTGAGGTCCTGGACCACCTGGACCTGAGGTCCTAGACCACCTGGACCTGAAGTCCTGGAACTTGACCTGAGATCCGAACCGGTCCTGGACCACCTGGACCTGAAGTCCTGGACCTGTCCTGAGGTCCTGGACCACATGGACCTGAGGTCCAGGTGGACGTGGAACTGAGGTCCTGGCCCTGGACCTGAGGTCCTGGACCACATGGACCTGAGGTCCAGGTGGACGTGGAACTGAGGTCCTGGCCCTGGACCTGAGGTCCTGGACCACATGGACCTGAGGTCGAGGTGGACCTGGACCTGCGGTCCTGGACTAAACTGAGGTCGTGGACCACTTGGACCTGAGGTCCTGTCCACGGACTGGTCCTGGACCACCTGGACCTGAGGTCCTGGACCACCTGGACCTGCGTTGGACCACCTGGACCTGAGGTCCTGGACCACCTGGACTGAGGTCTTGGACCACCTGGACGTGAGGGCCTGGACCACCCGGACCAGATGTCCTGGACCACCTGGACCTGATGTCCTGGATCTGGACCTGAGGACCTAGACCACCTGGACCTGAGGTCCTGGACCTGGACCTGAGGTCCTGGACCACCTGGACCTGAGGTCCTGGACCTGGAACTGAGATCCTGGACCACCTGGACCTGAGGGGTCCTGGACCACCTGGACCTGGAAGGTCCTGGAACACCTGTACCTGAGGTCCTGGACCACATGGACCTGAGGTCCAGGTGGACGTGGAACTGAGTGTCCTGGCCCTGGACCTGAGGTCCTGGACCACATGGACCTGAGGTCCGGTGGACACGTGGAACTGAGGTCCTGGCCTGGACCTGAGGTCCTGGACCACATGGACCTGAGGTCCTGGACCTGGACCTAAGGTCCTGGACCTTGGCTCTGAGGTCCTGGACCCTTGGACCTGAGGTCCTGGACCACCTGGACCTGAGGTCCTGGACCTGGAACTGAGGTCCTGGACCACCTGGACCTGAGGTCCAGGACTTGTACTTGGACCTGAGGTCTTGGACTTGGACCTGAGGTCCTGGACCACTTGGACCTGAGGTCCAGGGGACCTGGACCTGAGGTCCTGTGACATGTGAGGTCCTGGACCACCCTGGACCTGAGGTCCTGGACCACCTGGACCTGAGGTCCTGGACCTGGACCTGAGGTCCTGGACCATGGACCTGAGGTCCTGGACCACCTGGACCTGAGGTCCTGGACCACCTGGACCTGAAGTCCTGGAACTGGACCTGAGGTCCTGGACCACCTGGACCTGAGGTCCGGTGGACCACGTGGACCTGAGGTCCTGGACCTGTACCTGAGGTCCTGGACCACATGGACCTGAGGTCCAGGTGGACGTGGAACTGAGGTCCTGGCCCTGGACCTGAGGTCCTGGACCACATGGACCTGAGGTCGAGGTGGACCTGGACTGCGGTCCTGGACCTGGACTGAGTGTCGTGGACCACTTGGACCTGAGGTCCTGACCTGGACCTGAGGTCCTGGACCACCTGGACCTGAGGTCCTGGACCACCTGGAACTGAGGTCTTGGACCACCTGGACCTGAGGTCCATGGACCTAGCCTGGACACCTGGACCTGAGGTCCTGGACCACCTGGACCTGAGGTCCTGGATCTGGACCTGATGTCCTGGACCACCTGGACCTGAGGTCCTGGACCTGGACCTGAGGTCCTGGACCACCTGGACCTGAGGTCCTGGACCTGGAACTGAGGTCCTGGACCGCTTGGACCTGAGGTCGATGTTGTCCTGGACCAGAGGTTCTGGACCTGGATTTGAGGTCCTGGAACACCTGGACCTGATGTCCTGGACCACCTGGACCTGAGGTCCAGGTGGACCTGGACCTGAGGTCCTGGACCACCTGGACCTGAGGTCCTGTACAACCTGGACCTGAGGTCCTGGACCACCTGGAACTGAGGTCCTGGACCACCTGGACCTGAGGTCCTGGACCACCTGGACCTGAGTTCCTGGACCACCTGGAGCTGAGGTCCTGGACCACCTGGACCTAAAGTCCAGGTGGACTGGACCTGAGGTCCTGGACCTGGACCTGAGGTCCTGGACCACATGGACCTGAGGTCCAGGTGGACCTGTAACTGAGGTCCTTGACCACTTGGACCTGAGGTCCAGGTGTACCTGGACCTGAGGTCTTGGACTTGGACCTGAGGTCCTGGACCACTTTGACCTGAGGTCCAGGAGGACTGGACCTGATGTCCTGTACCACCTGGACCTGAGGTCCTGGACCACCTGGACCTGAGGTCCTGGACCACCTGGACCTGAGGTCCACGTGGACTTGTACCTGAGGTCCTGTACATGGACCCTGAGGTCCTGGACCACCTGGAACTGAGGTCCTGGACCACCTGGACCTGAGGTCCTGGAACTTGACCTGAGGTCCTGGACCACCTGGACCTGAGGTCCTGGACCAACTGGACCGAAGTCCTGGACCTGTACCTGAGGTCCTGGACCACATGGACCTGAGGTCCAAGTGGACGTGGAACTGGTCCTGGCCCTGGACCTGAGGTCCTGGACCACATGGACCTGAGGTCCAGGTGGACGTGGAACTGAGGTCCTGGCCCTGGACCTGAGGTCCTGGACCACCTGGACCTGAGGTCGAGGTGGACCTGGACCTGCGGTCCTGGACCTGAAACTGAGGTCGTGGACCACTTGGACCTGAGGTCCTGTACCACCTGGACCTGAGGTCCTGGACCACCTGGACCTGAGGTCCTGGACCACCTGGACCTGAGGTCCTGGACTGGACCTGGACCTGGGCCTGGACACTTGGACCTGAGGTCCTGGACCACCTGGACCTGAGGTGAAACCAATGTCTGGACACCTGGACCTGAGGTCTGGACTGGACCTGAGGTCCTGGACCACCTGGAACTGAGGTCCAGGTGGACCTGGACCTGAGGTCCTGGACCACCTGGACCTGAGGTCCTGGACCACCTGGACCTGAGGTCCTGGACCACCTGGACCTGAGGTCCGTCCTGGACCAAGGTCCTGTACATGGACCTGAGGTCCTGGCACTGGACCTGAGGTCCTGGACCAACTGGACCTGAGGTCCGGGAGGCCTGGACCTGAGGTCCTGGACCACCTGGACCTGAGGTCCGTGGACCTGGACCTGAGGTCCTGGACTTGGACCTGAGGTCCTGGACCACCTGGACCTGAGGTCCTGGACCACCTGGACCTGAGGTCCTGGACCACCTGGAACTGAGGTCCAGGTGGACCACTGGACCTGAGGTCCTGGACCTGGACCTGAGGTCCTGGACCACCTGGACCGGGGTCCATGGACCTGGACCATGAGGTCCTGGACCACCTGGACCTGAGGTCCAGGTGTACCTGGACCTGAGGTCCTGGACTTGGACCTGAGGTCCTGGACCACCTGGACCTGAGGTCCAGGGGACCTGGACCTGATGTCCTGCCTGGATGGGTCTGGACCACCTGGACTGAGGTCCTGGACCACCTGGACCTGAGGTCCAGGTGGACCTGGATCTGAGGTACCTGTACATGGACCTGAGGTCCTGGACCACCTGGACCTGGGGTCCTGGACCACCTGGACCTGGGTCCTGGACCACTTGACCTGAGATCCTGGACCACCTGGACCTGAGGTCTGGACCACCTGGACCTGAGGTCCTGGACCTTACCTGAGGTCCTGGACCTGGACCTGAGGTCCAGTGGACCTGGAACTGAGGTCCTGGACCTGGTCCTGAGGTACTGGACGACCTGGACCTGAGGTCCAGGTGGACCTGGACCTGAGGTCCTGACGGAGAGGTCCTGGACCACTTGGACCTGAGGTCCGGTGCGTGGAACTGATGTCCTGGACCTGGACTTGAGGTCCTGGAACACCTGGACCGAGGTCCTGGACCTGGACTGAGGTCAGGATTGGACCTGAGACATGGACCTGAGGTCCTGGACCACCTGGACCTGAGGTCCTGGAACCTGGACCTGAGGTCCTGGACCACCTGGACCTGAGTTCCTGTACCACCTGGACCTGAGTTCCTGGACCACCTGGACCTGAGGTCCTGGACCACCTGGACCTAAAGTCCAGGTGGACCTTGGCCTGAGGTCCTGGACCTGTCGACCACATGGACCTGAGGTCGTGGACCACTGAGGCCCTTGACCACCTGGGCCTGAGGTCCAGGTGTTACTTGGACCTGAGGTCTGTACCATGGACCTGAGGTCCTGGACCACCTGGACCTGAGGTCCAGGTGAACAGCGTCCTGGACATGGACCTGAGGTCCTCGAAGAGGTGGACCATCCTGGACCACCTGGAACTGAGGTCTAGACCACCTGGACCTGAAGTCCTGGAACTTGACCTGAGATCCTGGACCACCTGGACCCTGAGGTCCTGGACCACCTGGACCTGAGTCCTGGACCTGTACCTGAGGTCCTGGACCACATGGACCTGAGGTCCAGGTGGACGTGGAACTGATGTCCTGGCCCTGGACCTGAGGTCCTGGACCACATGGACCTGAGGTCCAGGTGGACGTGGAACTGAGTCCTGGCCCTGGACCTGAGGTCCTGGACCACATGGACCTGAGGTCGAGGTGGACCTGGACCTGCGGTCCTGGACCTGAAACTGAGGTCGTGGACCACTTGGACCTGAGGTCCTGTACCACCTGGACCTGAGGTCCTGGACCACCTGGACCTGAGGTCCTGGACCACCTGGACCTGAGGTCCTGGACCACCTGGACCTGAGGTCCTGGACCACCTGTAACTGAGGTCTTGGACCACCTGGACCTGAGGGCCTGGACCACCTGGACCAGATGTCCTGGACCACCTGGACCTGATGTCCTGGATCTGGACCTGAGGTCTGGCCCACGAGAGGTCCTGGACCTGGACCGAGGTCCTGGACCACCTGGACCTGAGGTCCTGGACCTGGAACGAGGTCCTGGACCGCTTGGACCTGAGGTCGATGTTGTCCTGGACCAGAGGTCCTGGTCCTGGATTTGAGGTCCTGGAACACCTGGACATGATGTCCTGGACCACCTCGACCTGAGGTCCAGGTGGACCTGGACCTGAGGTCCTGGACCACCTGGACCTGAGGTCCTGGACACCTGGACCGAGGTCCTGGACAACTGGACCTGAGGTCCTGGACCACCTGGACCTGAGGTCCTGGACCACCTGGACCTGAGTTCTGGACCACCTGGACCTGAGTTCCTGGACCACCTGGAGCTGAGGTCCTGGACCACCTGGACCTAAAGTCCAGGTGGACCTTGGAACCTGAGGTCCTGGACCTGGACCTGAGGTCCTGGACCACATGGACCTGAGATCCAGGTGGACCTGTAACTGAGGTCCTTGACCACCTGGACCTGAGGTCCAGGTGTACTTGGACCTGAGGTCTTGGACTTGGACCTGAGGTCCTGGACCACTTGACCTGAGGTCCAGGGGGGACCTGGACCTGATGTCCTGTACCACCTGGACCTGAGGTCCTGGACCACCTGGACCTGAGGTCCTGGACCACCTGGGACCTGAGGTCCACGTGGACTTGGACCTAAGGTCCTGCACATGGACCTGAGGTCCTGGACCACCTGGAAATGAGGTCCTAGACCACCTGGACCTGAAGTCCTGGAACTTGACCTGAGATCCTGGACCACCTGGACCTGAGTTCCTGGACCACCTGGACCTGAGTTCCTGGACCACCTGGACCTGAGGTCCTGGACCACCTGGACCTGAGGTCCGTGGACTTGGAACTGAGGTCCTGGCCCTGGACCTGAGGTCCTGGACCACCTGGACCTGAGGTCAGGTGTACTTGGACCTGGGGTCCTGACCTGACTGGTCTGGACCACTTGGACCTGAGGTCCTGGACATGGACCTGAGGTCCTGGAACCTGGACCTGAGGTCCTGGACCACCTGGACCTGAAGTCCAGTGGACCTGGACCTGAGATCCTGACCACCTGGACCTGAGGTCCTGGACCACCTGGACCTGAAGTCCTGGACCACCTGGACCTGAGGTCCTGGACCACCTGGACCTGAGGTCCAGGTGGACCTGGACCTAGGTCCTGGACCTGTACCTGAGGTCCTGGACCACATGGACCTGAGGTCCGGTGGACGTGGAACTGAGGTCCCAGCCCTGGACCTGAGGTCCTGGACCACCTGGACCTGAGGTCGAGGTGGACCTGGACCTGCGGTCCTGGACCTGAACTGAGGTCGTGGACCACTTGGACCTGAGGTCCTGGACCACCTGGACCTGAGGTCCTGGACCACCTGGACCTGAGGTCCTGGACCACCTGGACCTGAGGTCCTGGACCACCTGGACCTGAGGTCCTGGACCACCTGGAACTGAGGTCTTGGACCACCTGGACCTGAGGCCTGGACCACCTGGACCAGATGTCCTGGACCACCTGGACCTGATGTCCTGGATCTGGACCTGAGGTCCTGGACCACCTGGACCTGAGGTCCTGGACCTGGACCTGAGGTCCTGGACCACCTGGACCTGAGGTCCTGGACCTGGAACTGAGGTCCTGGACCGCTTGGACCTGAGGTCGATGTTGTCCTGGACCAGAGGTCCTGGTCCTGGATTTGAGGTCCTGGAACACCTGGACATGATGTCCTGGACCACCTCGATCCTGAGGTCCAGGTGGACCTGGACCTGAGGTCCCTGGACCACCTGGACCTGAGGTCCTGGACAACCTGGACCTGAGGTCCTGGACCACCTGGACCTGAGGTCCTGGACCACCTGGACCTGAGTTCCTGGACCACCTGGACCTGAGTTCCTGGACCACCTGGAGCTGAGGTCCTGGACCACCTGGACCTAAAGTCCAGGTGGACCTTGGCCTGAGGTCCTGGACCTGGACCTGAGGTCCTGGACCACATGGACCTGAGATCCAGGTGGACCTGTAACTGAGGTCCTGGACCACCTGGACCTGAGGTCCAGGTGTACTTGGACCTGAGGTCTTGGACTTGGACCTGAGGTCCTGGACCACTTTGACCTGAGGTCCAGGGGGACCTGGACCTGATGTCCTGTACCACCTGGACCTGAGGTCCTGGACCACCTGGATCTGAGGTCCTGGACCACCTGGACCTGAGGTCCACGTGGACTTGGACCCAAGGTCCTGTACATGGACCTGAGGTCCTGGACCACCTGGAAATGAGGTCCTAGACCACCTGGACCTGAAGTCCTGGAACTTGACCTGGGATCCTGGACCACCTGGACCTGAGGTCCTGGACCACCTGGACCTGAATTCCTGGACCTGACCTGAGGTCCTGGACCACATGGACCCAGAGGTCCAGTGGATCTGGAACTGAGGTCCTGGCCCTGGACCTGAGGTCCTGGAACCTGGACCTGAGGTCAGGAGGTGGACCTGGACCTGAGGTCCTGGACCATGGACTTGAGTCAGCTGGCACTTGGACCCTGCGGTCGATTTGATGAAACTGAGGCCGGACAGTCCTGCACCTGGATTTGAGGTCCTGGAACAAGCCCTGGACCTGAGGTCCTGGACCACCTCCGGACCTGAGGTCCCAGGTGGACGTGGACCTGAGAAGTCTGGACCCCCTGGACCTGAGGTCCTGGACCACCTGAGAGACCTGAGGTCCTGGACCACCTGGTCCTGAGGTCCTGGACCACCTGGACCTGAGTTCCTGGACCACCTGGACCTGAGTTCCTGGACCACCTGGACCTGAGGTCCTGGACCACCTGGACCTAAAGTCTAGGTGGACCTTGGCCTGAGGTCCTGGACCTAGGACCTGAACATGGACCTGAGGTCCAGGTGGACCTGTAACTGAGGCCCTTGACCACCTGGGCCTGAGGTCCAGGTGTACTTGGACCTGAGGTCTTGGACATGGACCTGAGGTCCTGGACCACCTGGACCTGAGGTCCAGGTGGACTGGACCTGAGGTCCTGGACCATGGTCCTGAAGTCCAGGTGGACCTGGACCTGAGTTCCTGGAACCTGGACCTGAGGTCCTGGACCACCTGGACCTGAAGTCCTGGACACCTGGTCCTGAGGTCCTGGACCACCTGGACCTGAGGTCCAGGTGGACCCTGGACCTTAGGTCCTGGACCTGACCTGAGGTCCTGGACCACATGGACCTGAGGTCCAGGTGGACGTGGAACTGAGGTCCTGGCCCTGGACCTGAGGTCCTGGACCACCTGGACCTGAGGTCGAGGTGGAACCTGGACCTGCGGTCCTGGACCTGAAACTGAGGTCGTGGACCACTTGGATCTGAGGTCCTGTACCACCTGGACCTGAGGTCCTGGACCACCTGGACCTGAGGACCTGGACCACCTGGACCTGAGTTCCTAGACCACCTGGACCTGAGGTCCTGACCACCTGGACCTGAGGTCCATGGACCTGGACCTAAGGTCCTGGATCACCTGGACCTAAGGTCCAGGTGGACGTGGACCTGAGGTCCTGGACCTGGACCAGAGATTCCCGGTGGACCTGGACCTGAGGTCCTGGACCTGGACCTGAGGTCCTGGTCCAGCTGGACCTGAGGTCCTGGACTGGAACTGATAACCTAGACCACCTGGATCTGAGGTCCTGTACCACCTGGACCTGAGGTCCTGGACCACCTGGACCTGAGGTCCTGGACCACCTCGACCTGATGTCCTGGACCACCTGGACCTGAGGTCCTGGCCACCTGGACCTGAGGTCCTGGACGACCTGGACCTGAGGTCCAGGACCACCTGGACCTGATGTCCTATACCACCTGGACCTGAGGTCCTGGACCACCTGGACCTGAGGTCCTGGACACCTGGACCAGATGTCCTGAACCACCTGGAACTGATGTCCTGGATCTGGACCTGAGGTCCTGGACCACCTGGACCTGAGGTCCTGGACCACCTGGACCTGAGGTCCTGGACCTGGACCTGAGGTCCTGGACCACCTGGACCTGAGGTCCTGGACCTGGAACTGAGGTCCTGGACCCTTGGACCTGAGGTCGATGTTGTCCTGGACCAGAGGTCCTGGACCTGGATTTGAGGTCCTGGAACACCTGGACCTGATGTCCTGGACCACCTCGACCTGAGGTCCAGGTGGACCTGGACCTGAGGTCCTGGACCACCTGGACCTGAGGTCCTGGACAACCTGGACCTGAGGTCCTGGACCACCTGGACCTGAGGTCCTGGACCACCTGGACCTGAGTTCCTGGACCACCTGGACCTGAGTTCCTGGACCACCAGGACCTGAGGTCCTGGACCACATGGACCTCAAGTGCAGGTGGACCTTGGCCTGAGGTCCTGGACCTGGACCTGAGGTCCCTGGACCACATGGACCTGAGGTCCAGGTGGACCTGTAACTTGAGGTCCTTGACCACCTGGACCTGAGGTCCAGGTGTACTTGGACCTGAGGTCTTGGACTTGGACCTGAGGTCCTGGACCACTTTGACCTGAGGTCCAGGGGGGACCCTGGACCTGATGTCCTGTACCACCTGGACCTGAGGTCCTGGACCACCTGGACCTGAGGTCCTGGACAACACCTGGACCTGAGGTCCACGTGGACTTGGACCTAAGGTCCTGTACATGGACCTGAGGTCCTGGACCACCTAGAACTGAGGTCCTAGACCACCTGGACCTGAAGTCCTGGAACTTGACCTGAGATCCTGGACCACCTGGACCTGAGGTCCTGGACCACCTGGACCTGAAGTCCTGGACCTGTACCTGAGGTCCTGGACCACATGGACCTGAGGTCCAGGTGGAAGTGGAACTGATGTCCTGGCCCTGGACCTGAGGTCCTGGACCACATGGACCTGAGGTCAGGTGGCACGTGGAACTGAGGTCCTGGCCCTGGACCTGAGGTCCTGGACCACATGGACCTGAGGTCGAGGTGGACCTGGACCTGCGGTCCTGGACCTGAAACTGACTGGTCGTGGACCACTTGGACTGGGGACCTGAGGTCCTGGACCACCTGGACCTGAGGTCCTGGACCACCTGGACCTGACGTCCTGGACCACCCTGGACCTGAGGTCCTGGACCACCTGGAACTGAGGTCTTGGACCACCTGGACCTGAGGGCCTGGACCACCTGGACCAGATGTCCTGGACCACCTGGACCTGATGTCCTGGATCTGGACCTGAGTTCCTGGACCACCTGGACCTGAGGTCCTGGACCTGGACCTGAGGTCCTGGACCACCTGGACCTGAGGTCCTGAACCTGGAACCGAGGTCCTGGACCGCTTGGACCTGAGGTCGATGTTGTCCTGGACCAGAGGTCCTGGACCTGGATTTGAGGTCCTGGAACACCTGGACATGATGTCCTGGACCACCTCGACCTGAGGTCCAGGTGGACCCTGGACCTGAGGTCACCTGGACACCTGGACCTGAGGTCCTGGACAAACCTGGACCTGAGGTCCTGGACCACCTGGACCTGAGTTCCTGGACCACCTGGACCTGAGTTCCTGGACCACCTGGAGCTGAGGTCCTGGACCACCTGGACCTGGTCCAGTGGACCTTGCCTGAGGTCCTGGACCTGGACCTGAGGTCCTGGACCACATGGACCTGAGATCCAGGTGGACCTGTAACTGAGGTCCTTGACCACCTGGACCTGAGGTCCAGGTGTACTTGGACCCTGAGGTCTTGGACTTGGACCTGAGGGTCCTGGACCACTTGACCTGAGGTCCAGGGGGACCTGGACCTGATGTCCTGTACCACCTGGACCTGAGGTCCTGGACCACCTGGACTAGTCCGGACCACCTGGACCTGAGGTCCACGTGGACTTGTACCTGAGGTCCTGCATGGACCTGAGTTCCTGGACCACCTGGAACTGAGGTCCTAGAACCACCTGGACCTGAAGTCCTGGAACTTGACCTGAGATCCTGGACCACCTGGAGCTGAGGTCCTGGACCACTGGACCTGAAGTCCTGGACCTGTACCTGAGGTCCTGGACCACATGGACCTGAGGTCCAGGTGGACGTGGAACTGAGGTCCTGGCCCTGGACCTGAGGTCCTGGACACATGGACCTGAGGTCCAGGTGGACGTGGAACTGCGGTCCTGGACCTGAAGCTGAGTCGACCGCTTGGACCTGAGGTCTGAACCTCGGACCTGATACCTGGACCCTTGGCCTGAGGTTGGACCTGGATCTGTCCTGGACCACCTGGACCTGTGGTCCGGACCTGGACTAGGTCCTGCATGGCCTGAGGTCCTGGACCACTGGAACTGAGGTCCTGGACCACCTGGACCTGAGGTCTGGCACCTGGACCTGAGGTCCTGGACCTGGACGTGAGTTCCTGACCACCTGGACCTGAGGTCCTGGACCACCTGGACCTGAGGTCAAGGTACTGGTCCTGAGGTCCTGGACCTGAGGTCTGGACCACTTGGACGATGTCCTGACCACCTGGACTGAGGTCCTGGACACTGAACCTGAGGTTGGACCACCTGGACCTGAGGTCCTGGAACCTGGAACTGAGATCCTGGACCACCTGGAGCTGAGGTCCTGGACCAACTGGACCTGAAGTCCTGGACCTGTACCTGAGGTCCTGGACCACATGGATCCTGAGGTCCAGGTGGACGTGGAACGAGGTCCTGGCCCTGGACCTCGAGGTCCTGGACCACATGGACCTGAGGTCCAGGTGGACGTGGAACTGAGGTCCTGGCCTGGACCTGAGGTCCTGGACCACGTGGACCTGAGGTCGAGGTGGACCTGGACCCTGCGGTCCTGGACCTGAAACTGAGGTCGTGGACCACTTGGACCTGAGGTCCTCCTGGACCTGAGGTCCTGGACCTGGACCTGAGGTCCTGGACACCTGGACCTGACGTCCTGGACCACCTGGACCTGAGGTCCTGGACCACCTGTAACTGAGGTCTTGGACCACCTGGACCTGAGGGCCTGGACCACCCTGGACCAGATGTCCTGGACCACCTGGACCTGATGTCCTGGATCTGGACCTGAGGTCCTGGACCACCTGGACCTGAGGTCCTGGACCTGGACCTGAGGTCCTGGACCGCCTGGACCTGAGGTCCTGGACGTGGAACTGAGGTCCTGGACCGCTTGGACCTGAGGTCGGTCCTGGACCACCTAGACCTGAGGTCTGAACATGGTGATGCCTGGACCACCTGACCTGAGGTCCAGGTGGACCTGAACCTGAGGTCTGGACCACCTGGACCTGAGCGGACCACCTGGACCTGAGGTCCTGGACAACCTGGACCTGAGGTCCCCTGGACCACCTGGACCTGAGGTCCTGGACCACCTGGACCTGAGTTCTGGACCACCTGGACCTGAGTTCCTGGACCACCTGGAGCTGAGGTCCTGTACCACCTGGACCTAAGGTCCAGGTGGACGGCCTGAGGTCCTGGACCTTGACCTGAGGTCCTGGACCCATGGACCTGAGTCCAGGTGGACCTGAACGAGGTCCTTGACCACCTGGACCTGAGGTCCTGGACTGGGACCTGAGGTCTTGGACTTGGACCTGAGGTCCTGGACCACCTGGACCTGAGGTCCAGGGGGACCTGGACCTGATGTCCTGGACCACCTGGACCTGAGGTCCTGGACAACCTGGACCTGAGGTCCTGGACCACCTGGACCTGAGGTCCTGGACCTGGGCCTGAGGTCCTGGACCAGCTGGACCTGAGGTCCTGGACAGCCTGGACCTGAGGACCTGGACCACCTGGACCTGAGTCCTGGACCACCTGGACCTGAGGTCCTGGACATCTGGACCTGAGGTCCTGGACCACCTGGACCTGAGGTCCAGTGGACTGGACCTGAGTCCTGGACCTGGACCTGAGGTCCTGGACCACATGGACCTGAGGTCCAGGTGGACCTGACTGATGTCCTTGACCACCTGGACCTGAGGTCCAGGACTACTTGGACCTGAGGTCTTGGACCACTTGGACCTGAGGTCCTGGACCACTTTGACCTGAGGTCCAGGGGGACCTGGACCTGATGTCCTGTACCATCTGGACCTGAGGTCCTGGACCACCTGGACCTGAGGTCCTGGACCACCTGGACCTGATGTCTGGCACCTGGACCTAAGTCCTGGACCATGGACCTGAGGTCCTGGACCACCTGGACCTGAGGTCCTGGACCACTGGACCGAGGTCCTGGACCTGGAACTGAGGTCCTGGACCACCTGGACCTGAGGTCGATGGACACCTGGACCTGAGGTCCTGGACCTGGACCTGAGGTCCTGGACCACCTGGACCTGATGTCCTGGACCACGACTGAGGTCTGGACCTGGACCTGAGGTCCTGGACCACCTGGACCTGAGGTCTGGACCTGGACCTGGTCCTGGACCTGAACCTGAGGTCGTGGACCACCTGGACCTGAGGCCTGTACCACCTGGACCTGATGACCTGGACCACCTGGACCGAGGTCCTGGACCACCTGGACCTGAGGTCCACGGGACTTGGCCGGAGGTCCAGGGTGTACTGACCTGAGGTCCTGGACCACCTGGACCTGAGGTCCGTGGACACCTGGACCTGAGGTCCTGGACCACCTGGACCTGAGGTCCCTGGACCACCTGGACCTGAGTTCTGGACCTGGACCTGAGGGTCCTGGACCACCTGGACCTGAGGTCAAGGTGGACCTCGGCCTGAGGTCCTGGACACCTGAACATGGACCTGAGGTCCCTGGACCTGTAACTGAGGCCCTTGACCACCTGGGCCTGAGGTCCAGGTGTACTTGGACCTGAGGTCCTGGACATGGACCTGAGGTCCTGGACCACCTGGACCTAGGTCCAGACATGGACCAGGTCCTGGATGGACCTGAGGTCCAGGTGGACCTGGACGACTTCTGACCACTGAGGTCCTGGACACCTGGACCGTCCTGGACACCTGGTCCTGAGGTCCTGGACCACCTGGACCGGGTCCAGGTGGACTAGGTCCTGGACCTGACCTGAGGTCCTGGACCACATGGACCTAGGTCCAGGTGGAGTGGACTGAGGTCTGGCCCTGGACCTGAGGTCCTGGACACCTGGACCTGAGGTCGGGTGGACCTGGACCTGAGGTCCTGGACCTTAAACTGAGGTCGTGGACCACTTGGACCTGAGGTCCTGACCACCTGGACCTGAGTCCTGGACCACCTGGACCTGAGGACCTGGACCACCTGGAACTGAGGTCCTGGACCACCTGGACCTGAGGTCCTGGACCACCTGGACCTGAGGTCCGTGGCACCTGGACCTAAGGTCCTGGACCACCTGGACCTAAGGTCCTGGTGGACCGGACCTGAGGTCCTAGACCTGACCTGAGTTCGGTGGACCTGGACTGAGATCCTGGACCTGGACCTGAGGTCCTGGACCAGCTGGACCTGAGGTCCTGGACTTGGAACTGAGAACCTGGACCACATGGATCTGAGGTCCTGTACCACCTGGACCTAGGTCCTGGACCCTGGACCTGAGGTCCTGGACCACCTGGACCTGAGGTCCGGTGGACTTGGACCTAGGTCCTGACCATGGACCTGAGGTCCTGGACCACCTGGACTGAGGTCGTGGACCACCTGGACCTGAGGTCCTGGACACTTGGACCTGAGGTCCTGGACCACCTGGACCTGAGGTCCTGGACCACCTGGACCTGAGGTCCTGGACCTGTACCGGGTCTGAGACCACATGGACCTGAGGCCTGGACATGGACCAGATGTCCTGGACACCTGGACCTGAGGTCCTGGACCACCTGGACCTGGGTCCTGGACCTGGAACGAGGTCCTGGACCTGGACCTGAGGTCCTGGACCACTGGACCTGAGGTCGAGGTGGACCTGGACCTGGGTCCTGGACCTGGAACTGAGGTCGTGTGGACTGAGGTCCTGGAACACCTGGACCTGAGGTCCTGGAACCTCGACCTGAGGTCCGGTGGACCTGGACCTGAGGTCTGGACCACCTGGACCTGAGGTCCTGGACAACCTGGACCTGAGGTCCTGGACCACCTGGACCTGAGTTCCTGGACCACCTGGACCTGAGTTCCTGGACCACCTGGAGCTGAGGTCCAGGACCACCTGGACCGAAAGTCCAGGTGGACCTTGGCCTGAGGTCCTGGACCTGGACCTGAGGTCCTGGACCACATGGACCTGAGGTCCAGGTGGACCTGTAACTGAGGTCCTTGACACCTGGACCTGAGGTCCAGGTGTACCTGGACCTGAGGTCTTGGACTTGGACCTGAGGTCCTGGACCACTTCGACCTGAGGTCCAGGGGGACCTGGACCTGATGTCCTGTACCACCTGGACCTGAAGTCCTGGACCACCTGGACCTGAGGTCCTGGACCACATGGACCTGAGGTCCGGACTTGTACCTGGGTCCTGCTACATGGACTGAGGTCCTGACCACCTGGACCTGGAGGTCCTAGACCACCTGAACCTGATCGCTGGAACTTGACCTGAGATCCTGGACCACCTGGACCTGAGGTCCTGGACCACATGGACCTGGAGGTCCTGGACCTGTACCTGAGGTCCTGGACCACATGGACCTGAGGTCCAGGTGGACGTGGAACTGAGGTCCTGGCCCTGGACCTGAGGTCCTGGACCACCTGGACCTGAGGTCGAGGTGGACCTGGACCTGAGGTCCTGGACCTGAAACTGAGGTCGTGGACCACTTGGACCTGAGGTCCTGTATGGACCTGATGACCTGGACCACCTGGACCTGAGGTCCTGGACCACCTGGACCTGAGGTCCTGGACCACCTGGACCTGTGGTCCACGAACTGGACCTGAGGTCCTGTACACTGGACCTGAGGTCCAGGACCACCTGGACCTGAGGTCCTGGACCTGGACCTGAGGTCCTGGACCACCTGGACCTGGTCTGGACCACCTGGACTTGAGTCCTGGACCACCTGGACCTGAGGTCCTGGACCACCTGGACCTGAGGTCCGGAGGACCAGGCCGAGGTCCTGGACCTGTCCTGTACATGGACCTGAGGTCCTGGACCTGCTGAGGTCCTTGACCACTGGACCTGAGGTCCAGGAGACTTGGACCTGAGGTCTTGGACATGGACCTGAGGTCCGTGGACACCTGGACCTGAGGTCCAGGTGGACATGGACCGAGGTCCTGGACCACCTGGACCTGAGTCCTGGACCTGGACCTGAGTTCCTGGACCACCTGGACCTGAGGTCCTGGACCACCTGGACCTGAGGTCCTGGACCACTGGACCTGAGGTCCTGGACCACCTGGACCTGATGTCCGGCTGGACCTGGACATGAGGTCCTGGACCTGTACCTGAGGTCCGTGGACTGGACCTGAGGTCCAGGTGGACGTGGACTGAGGTCCTAGCTGGACCTGAGGTCCTGGACCACCTGGACCTGAGGTCGAGGTGGACCTGGACCTGCGGTCCTGGACCTGAAAATGAGGTCGTGGACCACTTGGAAGTGAGGTCTGGACCACCTGGACCTGAGGTCCTGGACCACCTGGATGAGGTCCTGGACCACCTGGACCTGAGGTCCTGGACCTGGACCTGAGGTACTGCACGACCTGGACCTGGGTCCACGTGGACCTGGACCTGAGGTCCTGGACCACCTGGACCTAAGGTCCAGGTGGACGTGGACCCTGAGGTCCTAGACCTGGACCAGAGTTCCCGGTGGACCTGGACCTGAGGTCCTGGACCTGACCTGAGGTCCTGGACCACTGGACTGAGGTCCTGGACTTGGAACTGAGACCTGACCACTGGACCTGGGTCCTGGACACCTGGACCTGAGGTCCTGGCCACCTGGACCTGAGGTCCTGGACCCACTGGACCTGAGGTCCTGGACTTGGACCCTAAGGTCCTGCGACCTGGACCTGAGGTCCTGGACCACCTGAACTGAGGTCCTGGACCACCTGGACCTGAGTCCTGGAACTTGACCTGAGATCCTGGACCACCTGGACCTGAGGTCCTGGACCACTGGACCTGAGGTCCTGGTACCTGTACCTGAGGTCCTGGACCACTGGACTGAGGTCTGGACGTGGAACTGAGGTCCTGGACCTGGACCTGAGGTCCTGGACCACATGGACCTGAGGTCCAGTGGACGTGGAACTGAGGTCCTGGCCCTGGACCTGAGGTCCTGGACCACTGGACCTGAGGTCGATGGACCTGGACCTGAGGTCCTGGACCTGAAACTGAGGTCGTGGACCACTTGGACCTGAGGTCCTGGCACCTGGACCTGAGGTCCTGGACCACCTGGACCTGAGGTCAGGACACCTGGACCTGAGTCTGGACCACCTGGACCTGAGGTCCGATGACTGAGTCTGGACCTGGACCTGAGGGCCTGGACCACCTGGACCAGATGTCCTGGACCACCTGGACCCTGAGGTCCTGGATCTGGACCTGAGGTCCTGGACCACCTGGACCTGAGGTCGTGGACCTGGACCTGAGGTCCTGGAACCTGGACCTGAGGTCCTGGACCTGGAACTGAGGTCCTGGACCACTTGGACCTGAGGTCGATGTTGTCCTGGACCAGAGGTCCTGGACCTGGACCTGAGGTCCTGGAACACCTGGACATGATGTCCTGGACCAACTCGACCTGAGGTCCGGTGGACCTGGACCTGAGGTCCTGGACCACCTGGACCTGAGGTCCTGGACGCCTGGACTGGGTCCTGGACCACTGGACCTGAGTTCCTGGACCACCTGGACCTGAGTTCCTGGACCACCTGGAGCTGAGGTCCTGGACCACCTGGAATGGTCCAGGTGGACCTTGACCTGAGGTCCTGGACCTGGACCTGAGGTCCTGGACCACATGGACCTGAGGTCCAGGTGGACCTGTAACTGAGGTCCTTGACCACCTGGACCTGAGGTCCAGGTGCGGACCTGAGGTCTTGGTTGGACTGGGTCGTTGACCTGAGGTCCAGGTGGACCTGGACCTGAGTCCTGTACACCTGGACAGAGGTCCTGGACCACCTGGACCTGAGGTCCAGGACCACCTGGACCTGAGGTCCACGTGGACTTGGACCTGAGGTCCTGACATGGACCTGAGGTCCTGGCCACCTGGACCTGAGGTCCTCGACCACCTGGACCTGAGGTCCTGGAACTTGACCTGAGATCCTGGACACCTGGACCTGAGGTCCTGGACCACCTGGACCTGAGGTCCGTGGACCTGTACCGGTCCTGGACCACATGGACCTGAGGTCCAGTGGACCTGGAACTGAGGTCCTGGACCTGGACCTGAGGTCCTGGAACCTGGACCTGAGGTCCGGTGGACCTGGACCTGCGGTCCTGGACCTGCTGATGTCGTGGACCATTGGACCTGAGATCCTGGACCACCTGGACCTGATGACCTGGACCACCTGGACCTGAGGTCCTGGACCACCTGGACTGAGGTCCTGGACCACCTGGACCTGAGGTCGAGGACTTGGACCGGTCCTGTACACTGACCTGAGGTCGTGGACCACCTGGACCTGATGTCCTGGACCTGGACCTGAGGTCCTGGACCACCTGGACCTGAGGTCCTGGACCACCTGGACTTGAGGTCCTGGACCACCTGGACCTGAGGTCCTGGACCACCTGGACCTAAAGTCCAGGTGGACCTTGGCCTGAGGTCCTGGACCACATGGACCGAGGTCCAGGTGGACCTATAACTGAGGTCCTTGACCACCTGGGCCTGAGGTCCAGGTGTACTTGGACCTGAGGTCTTGGACTCTGGACCTGAGGTCCTGGACCACCTGGACCTGAGGTCCAGGTGGACATGGACCTGAGGTCCTGGACCACCTGGTCCTGGGGTCCATGGACCTGGACCTGAGGTCCTGGACCACCTGGACCTGAGGTCCTGGACCACCTGGACCTGAAGTCCTGGACCACCTGGACCTGAGGTCCTGGACCACCTGGACCTGAGGTCCAGGTGGACCTGGACCTGAGGTCCTGGACCTGTACCTGAGGTCCTGGACCACATGGACCTGAGATCCAGGTGGACGTGGTACTGAGGTTCTAGCCCCTGGACCTGAGGTCCTGGACCACCTGGACCTGAGGTCGAGGTGGACCTGGACCTGCGGTCCTGGACCTGAAACTGAGGGTCGTGGACCACTTGGACCTGAGGTCCTGTACCACCTGGACCTGAGGTCCTGGACCACCTGGACCTGAGGACCTGGACCACCTGGACCTGAGGTCCTTGACCACCTGGACCTGAGGTCCTGGACCACCTGGACCTGAGGTCCACGTGGACCTGGACCTAAGGTCCTGGACCACCCTGGACCTAAGGTCCAGGTGGACCTGGACCTGAGGTCCTGGACCTGGACCAGAGGTCCCGGTGGACCTGGACCTGAGTTGCTGGACCTGGACCTGAGGTCCTGGTCCAGCTGGACCAGGTCCTGGACTTGGAACTGAGGACCTAGACCACCTGGATCTGAGGTCCTGTACCACCTGGACCTGAGGTCCTGGACCACCTGGACCCTGAGGTCCTGGACCACCTCGACCTGATGTCCTGGACCACCTGGACTTGAGGTCCTGGACCACCTGGACCTGAGGTCCTGGACGACCTGGACCTGAGGTCCAGGACCACCTGGACCTGATGTCCTGTACCACCTGGACCTGAGGTCCTGGACCACCTGGACCTGAGGTCTTGGACCACCTGGACCAGATGTCCTGAACCACCTGGACCTGATGTCCTGGATCTGGACCTGAGGTCCTGGACCACCTGGACCTGAGGTCCTGGACCACCTGGACCTGAGGTCCTGGACCTGGATCTGAGGTCCTGGACCACATGGACCTGAGGTCCTGGACCTGGAACTGAGGTCCTGGACCCTTGGACTGAGGTCGATGTTGTCCTGGACCAGAGGTCCTGGACCTGGATTTGAGGTCCTGGAACACCTGGACCTGAGCCTGGACCACCTGGACCTGAGGTCCTGACACCTGGACCTGAGGTCCTGGAACACCTGGACCTGAGGTCCTGGACAACCGGACCTGAGGTCCTGGACCACCTGGACCTGAGGTCCTGGACCACCTGGACCTGAGTTCCTGGACCACCTGGACCTGAGGTCTTGGACCACCTGGACCGAGGTCCTGGACCACCTGAACCTGAAGTCCTGGACCTTGACCTGAGGTCCTGGAACCTGGACCTGAGGTCCTGGACCACCTGGACCTGAGGTCCGTGGACCTGGACCTGAGGTCCTTGACCACCTGGACCTGAGGTCCTGGACCTGGAACTGAGGTCCTGGACCACTTGGACCTAGGCGGTCCTGGACCAGAGGTCCTGACGGATTTGAGGTCCTGGAACACCTGGACCTGAGGTCCTGGACCACCTGGACCTTAGGTCCAGGTGGAACTGGACCTGAGGTCCTGGACCACCTGGACCTGAGGTCCTGGACCACCTGGACCTGAAGTCCTGGACCACCTGGACCTGAGATCCTGGACCACCTGGACCCTGAGGTCCTGGACCACCTGGACCTGAGGTCCTGGACCACCAGACCTGAGGTCCTGGACCACATGGACCTGAGGTCCAGGTGGACCTTGGACTGAGGTCCTGGACCTGGACCTGGGTCCTGGACCACATGGACCTGAGGTTCAGGTGGACCTGTAACTGAGGTCTGACCACTGGACCTGAGGTCCAGGTGATGGACCTGAGGTCGTGGACTTGGACCTGAGGTCCTGGACCACTTTGACCTGAGGTCCAGGGGGACCACTCGGACCTGAGTCCTGGACCACCTGGACCGAGGTCCTGGACCACCTGGACCTGAGGTCCTGGACCACCTGGACCTGAGGTCCACGTGGACTCTGGACCTAGGGTCCTGACCCGGACCTGAGGTCCTGGACCACCTGGACCTGAGGTCCTAGACACCTGGACTGAGGTCCTGGAACTTGACCTGAGGTCCTGGACCACCTGGACCTGAGGTCCTGGACCTGACTGGGGTCCTGGACCCTGGACCTGAGGTCCAGTGGACCTGGAACTGAGGTCCTGGCCCTGGACCTGAGGTCCTGGACCACATGGACCTGAGGTCCAGGTGGACGTGGAACTGAGGTCCTGGCCCTGGACCTGAGGTCCTGGACCACATGGACCTGAGGTCAGGTGGACGTGGACCTGAGGTCTGGACCTGAACTGAGGTCGTGGACCACTTGGACCTGAGGTCCTGTACCACCTGGACTGAGGGTCCTGGCATGGACTGGTCCTGGACCACCTGGACCTGAGTCCTGACACTGGACCTGAGGTCCTGGACCACCTGGAACTGAGGTCCTGGACCACCTGGACCTGAGGGCCTGGACCACCTGGACCTGATGTCCTGGACCACCTGGACCTGAGGTCCTGGATTGGACCTGAGGTCCTGAACCACCTGGACCTGAGGTCCTGGACCTGGACCTGAGGTCCTGGACCACCTGGACCTGAGGTCCTGGACCTGGAACTGAGGTCCTGGACCCGCTTGGACCTGAGGTCGATGTTGTCCTGGACCAGAGGTCCTGGACCTGGATTTGAGGTCCTGGAACACCTGGACCTGATGTCCTGGACCACCTCGACCTGAGGTCCAGGTGGACCTGGACCTGAGGTCCTGGACCACCTGTACCTGAGGTCCTGGACAACCTGGACCTGAGGTCCTGGACCACCTGGAACTGAGGTCCTGGACCACCTGGACCTGAGTTCCTGGACCACCTGGACCTGAGTTCCTGGACCACCTGGAGCTGAGGTCCAGGACCACCTGGACCTAAAGTCCAGGTGGACCTTGGCCTGAGGTCCTGGACCTGGACCTGAGGTCCTGGACCACATGGACCTGAGGTCCAGGTGGACCTGAACTGAGGTCCTTGACCACCTGGACCTGAGGTCCAGGTGTACTTGGACCTGAGGTCTTGGACTTGGACCTGAGGTCCTGGACCACTTGACCTGAGGTCCAGGAGGACCTGGACCTGATGTCCTGTACCACCTGGACCTGAGGTCCTGGACCACCTGGACCTGAGGTCCAGGACCACCTGGACCTGAGGCCACTACTGGAAAGGTCTGACATGGACCTGAGGTCCTGGACCACTGGACCTGAGGTCCTGGACCACCTGGAACTGAGGTCCTGGAACTTGACCTGAGATCCTGGACCACCTGGACCTGAGGTCCTGGACCACCTGGACCTGAGGTCCTGGATCTGGACCTGAGGTCCTGGACCACTGGACCTGAGGTCCGTGGAACCTGGACCTGAGGTCCTGGACACCTGGACCTGAGGTCCTGGACCACCTGGACTGATGTTTACTGGACCACCTGGACCTGAGGTCCTGGACCACCTGGACCTGAGGTCTGGACCACCTGGACCTGTGGTCCACGTGGACCTGGACCTGAGGTCCTGTACATGGACCTGAGGTCCTGGACCACCTGGACCTGAGGTCCTGGACCACCTGGACCTGAGGCTGGACCACCTGGACCTGAGTTCCTGGACCACCTGGACTTGAGTTCCTGGACCACCTGGACCTGAGGTCCTGGACCACCTGGACCTGAAGTCTAGGTGGACCTTGGCCTGAGGTCCTGGACCTGTCCTGGAAAACATGGCTGAGGTCCAGCTGGCACCTGGAACTGAGGTCCCTTGACCACCTGGACCTGAGGTCCAGGTGGACCTGGACCTGAGGTCCTGGACCTGGACCTGAGGTCCCTGGACCACCCTGGACCTGAGGTCCAGGTGGACTTGGACCTGAGGTCCTGGACCACCTGGACCTGAGGTCCAGGTGGACCTGGACCTGAGGTCCTGGAACTCGACCTGAGGTCCTGGACCACCTGGACCTGAGGTCCTGGACCTGGTCCTGAGGTCCTGGACCTGGACCTGAGGTCCAGTGGCACCTGGTAACTGAGGTCCTGGCCCTGGACCTGAGGTCCTGGACCACCTGGACCTGAGGTCCAGGTGGACACCTGGACCTGAGGTCCTGGACCTGGAACTGAGGTCGTGGACCACTTGGACCTGAGGTCCTGTACCACCTGGACCTGAGGTCCTGGACCACCTGGACCTGAGACCTGGACCACCTGGACCTGAGGTCCTAGACCACCTGGACCTGAGGTCCTGGACCGACCTGGACCTGAGGTCCACTGGACCTGGACCTGAGGTCCTGGACCACCTGGACCTGAGGTCCGGTGGACCTGGACCTGAGGTCCTGGACCACCTGGACCAGAGTCAGGTGGACCTGGACCTGAGGTCCTGGACCTGGACCTGAGGTCCTGGACCCACCTGAACCTGAGGTCCTGGAACTGAACTGAACCTGAGGCGTGGGACCTGGATCTGAGGTCCTGTCGAGCTGGACCTGAGGTCCTGACAAACGACCACCTGGACCTGAGGTCCTGCCACCCTGGACCTGAGGTCCTGGACCACCTGGACCTGAGGTCCTGGACCATTGGACCCTGAGATCCTGGACGACCGACCTGAGGTCCTGGACCACCTGGACCTGATGTCCGTACCACCTGGACCTGAGGTCCTGGACCACCTGGACCTGAGGTCCTGGACCACCTGGACCTGAGGTCCTGACCACCTGGACCTGAGGTCCTGGACCTGGACCTGAGGTCCTGGACCTGGACCTGAGGTCCTGGACCACCTGGACCTGAGGTCCGTGGACCTGGACCTAGGTCCTGGACCACCTGGACCTGGGTCCTGACGACCTGGAACTGAGGTCCTGGACCGCTGGACCTGAGGTCGATGGACCTGGACCAGAGGTCCTGACCTGGACTTGAGGTCCTGGACCACCTGGACCTGATGTCCTGGACCACCTGGACCTGAGGTCCAGTGGACCTGGACCTGAGTCCTGGACCACCTGGACCTCAAGAGGTCCTGGACCACCTGGACCTCGAGTTCCTGGACCACCTGGACCTGAGTTCCTGGACCACCTGGACCTGAGGTCCTGGACCACCTGGACCTCAAGTCCAGGTGGACCTTGGCTGAGGTCCTGGACCTGGACCTGAGGTCCCTGGACCACATGGACCTGAGGTCCAGGTGACTGTAACTGAGGTCCTTGACCACCTGGATCCTGACGTCCAGGTGTACTTGGACCTGGTCTTGGACTTGGACCTGAGGTCTGGACCACTGACCTGAGGTCAGGGGGACCTGGACCTGATGTCCTGTACCACCTGGACCTGAGGTCATGGAAAATGGGAACACCTGGACCTGAGGTCCTGGACCACCTGGACCTGAGGTCCAGCTTGGACCACCTGGACCTGAGGTCCTGACATGGACCTGAGGTCCTGGACCACCTGGAACGAGGTCCTAGCCTGGACCTGAGGTCCTGACTGACCTGGACCTTGAGATCCTGGACCACCTGGACCTGAGGTCCCGTGGACACCTGGACCTGAGGTCCTGGACCTGGACCTGAGGTCCCGTGGACACCTGGACTCGAGGTCCAGGTGGACGTGGAACTGAGGTCCTGGAAGAGTCCCGACCTGGACCTGAGGTCCTGGACCACTTATTGGACCTGAGGTCCGAGTTGGACGTGGACCTGAGGTCCTGGCCACCTGGACCGAGGCCTGGACCACAATTGCTGGACCTGAGGGTCAGGTCGGATGGAACTGAGGTCTGGACCTGAACTGAGGTCCTGGACCACCTGGACCTGAGGTCCTGCACCTGGACTGAGGTCTGGACCACCTGACCTGAAGGTCCTGGACCACCTGGACCTGAGGTCCTGGACCACCTGGACCCGAGGTCCTGGACCACCTGGGAGGGAACTAACTGAGGTCTTGGACCACCTGGACCTGAGGGCCTGGACCACCTGGACCAGATGTCCCTGGACCACCTGGACCCTGATGTCCTGGACCATCTGGACCTGAGGTCCTGGACCACCTGGACCTGAGGTCCTGGACCTGGACCTGAGGTCCTGGACCACCTGGACCTGAGGTCCTGGACCTGGAACTGAGGTCTGGACCGCTTGGACCTGAGGTCGATGTTGTCCTGGACCAGAGGTCCTGGACCTGGATTTGAGGTCCTGGAACACCTGGACATGATGTCCTGGACCACTCGAGCCTGAGGTCCAGGTGGACCTGGACCTGAGGTCCTGGACCACCTGGACCTGAGGTCCTGGACCATCTGGACCTGAGGTCCTGGACCACCTGGTCTCCTGAGGTCCTGGACCACCTGGACCTGAGAGTTCCTGGACCACCTGGACCTGAGTTCCTGGACCACCTGGAGCTGAGGTCCTGGACCACCTGGACCTAAAGTCCAGGTGGACCTTGGCCTGAGGTCCTGGACCTGGACTCCGAGGTCCTGGACCACATGGACCTGAGATCCAGTGTGGACCTGTAACTGAGGTCCTTGACCACCTGGACCTGAGAGGTCCAGGTGTACTTGGACCCTGAGGTCTTGGACTTGGACCTGAGGTCCTGGACCACTTTGACCTGAGGTCTTGGGGGACCTGGACCTGATGTCCTGTACCACCTGGACCTGAGGTCCTGGACCACCTGGACCTGAGGTCCGGACCACCTGGACCTGAGGTCCACGTGGACTTGGCCTGGTCTACCTGGAGCCTGAGGTCCTGCACCTGGACCTGAGGTCCTGGACCACCTGGACCGGAAGTCTGGAACTTGACCTGAGATCCTGAACCACCTGGACCTGAGGTCTGGACCACCCTGGACCTGAGGTCCGTGGACCTGGACCTGAGGTCCTGGACCACATGGACCTGAGGTCCAGAATGGGACGTGGAACTGAGGTCCTGGCCCCACCTGGACCTGAGGTCCCTGGACCACCTGACCTGAGGTCGAGGATGGACCTGGACCTGAGGTCCTGCCTGAAGCTGATGTACGTGGACCACATGGATCTGAGGTCCTGGGACGTGGAACTGATGTCCTGGCCTGGACACCGAGGTCCTGGACCACATGGACCCTGAGGTCTGTCCTAATGGTCCTGGCTGAGGTCCTGGACCACCTGGACCTGAGGTCCTGGAACACGTGGACCTGAGGTCCTGGACCTGGAACTGAGGTCTTGGACCACTTGGACCTGAGGTCCTGGACCCACCTGGACCTGAGGTCCTAGACCACCTGGACCTGAGCTGCGTCCTGGACCACCTGGACCTGAGGTCCTGGACCACCTGGAACTGAGGTCTTGGACCACCTGGACCTGAGGTCCTGGACCGCCTGGGCACCGAGGTCCAGATAGAACCTGGACCGTGAGGTCATCTGGATCTGGACCTGAGGTCCTGGACCACTACCTGAGATTGGACTGGACTGAGGTCCTGGACCACTCGGGACCTGGACCGAGGTCCTGTGGACCTGGATCTAGAGGTCCTGGAACACCTGGACATGAGGTCCTGGACCACCTCGACCTGAGTTCCAGGGGGACCTGGACCTCGAGGTCCTGGACCACCTGGGCCAGGTCTGGACCAATTGAGGTCCTGGACCACCTGGACCTGTGGTCCACGTGGACTACACCTGGACCTGAGGTCCTGGACCACCTGGACCTGAAAGGTTTCCTGGACCACCTGGACCGAGGAACTGGACTGAGGTCCTGGACCACCTGGACCTAAAAAGTCCAGGTGTACCTTGACCTGAGGTCCTGGACCTGGACCTGAGGTCCTGGACCAACATGGACCTGAGAGTCCAGGTGGACCTGTAACTGAGGTCTGGCCACATGGACCTGAGGTCCTGGACACCGGACCTGGAGGTCCAGGTGGACTTGGACCTGAGGTCCCGGACCTGACCCTGAGGTCAGGACCATTGGACCTGAGGTCCGGTGTGGGACCTGGACCTGAGGTCCTGGACCACGGACCTGAGGTCCTGGACCACCTGGACCTGAGGTCCTGGACCACCTGGACCTGAAGGTCCGGTGGACCACTTGGACCTGAGGTCAAGGTGGACTTGACCTGAGGCTGCTGGACCATCTAGACATTTTGACCTGAGGTCCAGGGGGACCTGGACCTGATAAGTCCTGTACCACCTGGACCTGAGGTCCTGGAACCTGGACCTGAGGTCCACGCGTGGACTTGGACTGAGGTCCTGTACATGGACCTGAGGTCCTGGACCACCTGGAACTGAGGTCCTAGACCACCTGGACCTGAATTCTGGAACTGGACCTGAGATCCTGGACCTGGACCTGAGGTCCTGGACCACTGGCCTAAGGTCTGGACTGTGGTCCTGACCTGGACCTGGTGGGCGTGGATGTCCTGGACCTGGACCTGAGGTCCTGGACCACATGGACCTGAGGTCCAGGTGCACGTGGAACTGAGGTACCTGGCCCTGGACCTGAGGTCCTAGACCACTTGGACCTGAGTTCCATTACCCTGGACCTGAGGTCCTGGAACACCGGTCCTGACCCTGGCGTTCAACCTGGACCTGAGGTCCTGGACCACTGGTACTGAGGTCTTGGACCTGGACCTGAGGTCCTGGACCACCTGGACCTGAGGTCCTGGACCACCTGGACCTCGTGTCCTGGATGGTCCAGGTCCTGGACCTGGACCTGAGGTCCTGGACCTGGACCTGAGGTCCTGGACATGGACCTGAGGTCACTGGGAACCTTCGGAACTGAGGTCCTGGACCGCTTGGACTGAGGTCCACGGTACCTGGACGGCCTGGACCTGGACCTGAGGTTCCTGGAGCACCTGGACCTGAGGTCCTGGACCACCTGGACCTGAGGTCCTGGACCACCTGGGCCTGAGGTCCTGAGACCACCTGGACCTGAGTTCCTGGACCACCTGGTCCTGAGTTCCTGGACCACCTGGACCGAGGTCCTGGACCACCTGGACCTGAAGTCCGGTGGACCTGAAGACCTGAGGTCCTGGACCACATGGACCTGAGGTCCAGGTGGACCTGTACACTGAGGTCCTTGACCACCTGGACCTGAGGTCCAGGGACTTGGACCTGAGGTCTTGGACTTGGACCTGAGGTCCTGGGACACCGCTGACCTGAGGTCCAGGGGACCTGGACCTGATGTCCTGTACCACCTGGACCTGAGGTCCTGGACCACCTGGACCTGAGGTCCCGTGGACCTTACCCTGAGGTCCACGTGACTGGACCTGAGGTCCTGCACCGGACCTGACGGTCTGGACCACCCTGGACCTGAGGTCCTGGACCACCTGGACCTGAGGTCCTGAAGACCAAACCTGGACCCTGAGGTCCTGGACCACCTGGACCTGAGGTCCGTGGACCACCTGGACCTGAGGTCCTGGACCAACTGGACCTGAGGTCCAGGTGGACCTGGAACTGAGGTCCTTGACCACCTGGACCTGAGGTCCGTGGACCACATGGACTGAGACTCAGGTGGTCTGATGAATGAGGTCTGGACCACCTGGACTGGGAGGTTGGTGTACTTGGACCTGAGGTCTTGGACATGGACCTGAGGTCCTGGACCACCTGGACTGACCCGAGGTCCAGGTGGACCTGACCTGAGGTCCTGGACCACCTGGACCTGAGGTCCGGACTGGATCTGAGGTCCTGCTCCATGGACCTGACCTGGGTTCTGGACACCTGGACCTGAGGTCCGTGGACCACCTGGACCTGAGGTCTGGACCTGGTCCTGAGGTCCTGGACCACCTGAGCCTGAAGTCCAGGTGGACCTGGACCTTGAGATCCTGGACTACCTGGACCGAGAGGTCCTGGACCACCTGGACCTGAAGTCCGGTGGACACTGGTACTGAGGTCTGGACCACCTGGACCTGAGGTCCGGTCAGCGTGGACACTGGGTCCTGGACTGAAAACTGAGACCACTTGGACGAGGTCCTGTACCACCTGGACCTGAGGTCTGGACCACCTGGACCTGAGGACCTGGACCCTGACTGAGGGTCCTGGACCACCTGGACCTGAGGTCGTGGACCACCTGGACCTGAGGTCCCGTGGACCTGGACCTGAGGTCCTGGACCGACCCTGGACCTGAGGTCCTGTACCACCTGGACCTGAGTTCCGTGGACCACCTGGACCCTGAGGTCCTGGACCACCTGGACCTGAGGTCCTGGTCACTGACCTGGACCTGAGTCTGGACTACTTGGAACTGAGGTGCGTAGAACACCTGGATCTGAGGTCCTGTACCACCTGGACAGAGGTCCTGGACCACCTGGACCTGATGTCCTGGACCACCTGGACCTGAGGTCCTGGACCACCCTGGTCCTGAGGTCCTGGACCGGGACCTGAGGTCCTGGACCACCGGACCTGAGGCCTGGACCTGGAACTGAGGTCCTGGACCGCTTGGACCTGAGGTCGATATTGTCCTGGACCAGAGGTCCTGGACCTGGATTTGAGGTCCTGGAACACCTGGACCTGATGTCCTGACCACCTCGACCTGAGGTCCAGGTACCTGACCTGAGGCCCTGGACCACCTGGACCTGAGGTCCTGGACCACCTGGAACTGAGGTCCTGGACCACCTGGACCTGAGGTCCTGGACCACCTGGACCTGAGTTCCTGGACCACCTGGACCTGGGTTCCTGGACACGACCTGGTCCTGATACCTGGACCTCGAAGTCCTGGACCGGACCTGATGTCCTGAACTGGACCTGAGGTCCAGGTGGACCACCTGGACCTGAGGGTCGTGGACTGTACTGAGTCCTTACCACCTGGACCTGAGGTCCAGGTTGCTGAGGTCTTGGCTTGGACCTGAGGTCCTGGACCACCTGACCTGAGGTCCAGGTGGACCCCTAAACCGATGTCCTGGACCACTGGACCTGAGGTCCTGGACCACCCTGGAGAACCTGTAGAGTCCTGGACCACCTGGACCTGAGGTCCCGTGGACTTGACCTGAGGTCCTGGCAACAAATGGACCTGAGGTCCTGGACCTGGAACTGAGGGTCCCGGACCGCCTGGACCTGAGGCAGGAGGTCCTGGACCAGAGCTGGACCTGGATCGAGGTCCTGGAGTTACACCTGGACCTGATGTCCTGGACCACCTCGAACTGAGGTCCAGGTGGACCGGACCTGAGGTCCTGGACCACCTGGACCTGAGGTCCTGGACAACCTGGACCTGAGGTCCCTGGACCCACCTGGACCTGAGGTCCTGGACCACCTGGACCTGAGTTCCTGGACCACCTGGACCTGAGTTCCTGGACCACCTGGACCGAGGGTCCTGGACACCTGGACCTCAAGTCTAGGTGGACCTTGGCCTGAGGTCCTGGACCTGGACCTGAAATGGACCTGAGGTCCAGGTGGACCTGTAACTGAGGCCCTTGACCACCTGGGCCTGAGGTCCAGACTGTGTACTTGGACCATTGAGGTCTTGGACATGGACCTGAGGTCCTGGACCACCTGGACCTGAGAGTCCAGGTGGACATGGACCTGAGGTCCTGGACCACCTGGTCCTGAGGTCCTGGACCACTTGGACCCGAGGTCCAGGTGGACCTGGACCTGAGGTCCTGGACCACCTGGACCTGAGGTCTGGACCAACCTGGACCTGAAGTCCTGGAACCTGGTCTTGAGGTCCTGGACCACCGACCTGAGGTCCAGGTGGACCACCTGGACCTGAAGTCCTGGCACCTGGACCTGAGGTCCCTGGACCACTGGACTGAGGTCCCTGGACGACCTGGACCTGAGGTCCTGGACCTGGACCTGAGGTCTGGACCAACTGGACCTGAGGTCTGTGGACTGGAACTGAGGTCCCTGGACCACCTGGACCTGAAGTCCTGGACCACAGGACCCTGAGGTCCAGGTGGACACTGGACCTGAGGTCCTGGACCACCTGGACCTGAGGTCCAGGTGGACCTTGGACTGAGGTCCTTGAACCGGACCGAGCTGACTTGGACCTGAGGTCTTGGGACCACTTGGACCTGAGGTCCTGGACCACCTGACCTGAGGTAACCTGGACCACCTGGACCTGAGGTCTGGAACACCTGGACCTGTGAGGTCTGGACCACCTGGACCTGACGTCCTGGACCACCTGGACCGAGTCCTGGACCGCCTGAGGTCTGGACCACCTGGACCCTGAGGTCCAGTGGACCTGGACTGAGGTCCTGACCTGGACCTGGGGAAGCGAACGGACGAGGGTGATGCTGACCTGGACCAGAGGTCCTGGACAGGATGAGGTCTGGTGAACCAGGAACTGAGGTCCTGTACCGCTGGATCGAGCCTGGACAGGACCTGAGAGATCCTGGAAGGAACTAGAAGGGACACCTGGACCTGGAGGTCCTGGACCACCTGGACCTGAGGTCATGGAACACCTGGACCTTGAGGTCCTGGACCACCTGGACCTGACGTCCTGGACCACCTGGACCCTGAGGTCCTGGACCTGTACCTGAGGTCTGGACCACATGGACCCTGAGGTCCAGGTGGACGTGGAACTGAGGTCCTAGTCCTGACCTGAGGTCCTGGACCACCTGGACCTGAGTTCGAGGTGGTACCTGGACCTGCGGTCCTGGACCTGAAACTTGAGGTCCTTAGGACCACTTGGACCTGAGGACCTGGACCGACCTGGACCTGAGGTCCCTGGACCTGAACCTGAGGTCGTGGATCCTCCACCTGGACCTGAGGTCCACGTGCACCTGGACCTAAGGTCCTGGACCACCCCTGGACTTAAGGTCCAGGTGGACCCGGTGGACCTGAGGTCCTGGACCTGGACCAGAGTTCCCGTGACCTGGACCTGAGGTCCTGGCACCTGGACCTGAGGTCCTGGACCAACTGGACCTGAGGTCTTGAGACTTGGACCTGAGGTCCTGACCACCTGGACCTGAGGTCCTGACCCAAGGCCTGGACCACCAAGAGTGGAGGAGACGAAAGAGGTCCGGTGGACCTGGACATGAGTTACTGGACCTGGACCTGAGGTCCTGGTCCAGCTGGACCTGAGGTCCTGGACATGGAACTGAGAACCTGAGACGACCTGGATCTGAGGTCCTGTACCACCTGGACCTGAGGTACTGGACCACCTGGTCCTGAGGTCCTGAGACCACCTCGACCTGATGTCCTGGACCACCTGGACTTGAGGTCCTGGACCACTGGACCTGAGGTCCTGGACGCACCTGGACCGAGGTCCTGGACACCCACCTGGACCTGAGGGCCTGACCACCTGGACCTGAGGTCCTGGCAACCACCTGGACCTGAGGTCCTGGACCACCTGGACCTGAGGGTCCTGGCCTGGACCAGGTCTGGACCACCTGGACCTGAGTCTGGACCTGGAACTGAGGTCTTTGGACCACCTGGACCTGAGGTCCTGGACCACCTGGACCTGAGGTCCTGGACCACCTGGACCTGAGGTCCTGGACACCATCTGGACCTGAGGTCCTGGACCACCTGGACCTGAGGTCCTGGACCACCTGGATCGAGGTCCTGGACCACCTGGACCTGAGGTCCTGGACCCGGGACTG
>JANBXA010000336.1:0-14150 GCA_030556225.1 Cricetiscus sungorus
GAGATTACCAATCATACTAAATGTTGTTGAGGCTGGGAAGGGGCCCGCCTGAGGGCGGGATGTGTAATCACTAAGTAGGGCTTTATGGCTGGGGGAGATGGGTTATGAAGCCTAATGCCCGGTTTACCTGGTGATGACATGGGAACAATCTTTTAAAGCAACAGTGTCCCCTCTGTGCTCCTCTGCTCTTGCCTCCTTGCTCCCTCTCTTGCTTTGCCTTGCCCCTGCTTGTTTCTCTTGTTTTTCTTTTGCTCTCTCTTTGCTCTTTGTCCCTCTCATCTCCTGCTTTGGGGCCCCCCTATCCCGTCCCCTCTTCAACAAGGGCAATGGTTAGGACATAGCAGCTGCATCACAGCAGCTGTATCAAAAGAACAACATTGGTGCGAAGGGCCTCCAGACGTTAGTGGGGGCTAGCCAGGAGACACTTTGGGGACCCTTGATTTTGAACCAGAGGCCCACTTCCATCCACCCGCTCGCTGGAATAATACACAACTTAATTGGACTTTTAAACTGTTAGGTTGGGACATTTCCTACTGGTGAGTTAAGATTCCGGCTTCAAGCCTTCCTGCTTTCGGACTGTTGAGTCCTTATCGGGCACTCTTGCCCTTGGCCACATACTTGGGCGGATGAGTTCGAAAATGATTGGGCAGTTTTTATTCGCCCATGGGAAATAAACCAGCCTACCCTACAAAATAAGTAAATTGGCTAAAATTACTGCCAGCGAACAGGTAGATGGGAAGGAGTTACCCTATGCCTAAGCTTTTTTTCTACCTCTCTGCTACACAATCTAAAGTAAAAAGCGCACAGTTGCAGCCCATTACAGTGAGGTGAGGGAGCATCTGCCCAAGATACTCTGAGAGTTTTTATTTTCCCCCAGCACGAATGAGGCTTCTTGGAATTTAAGAGCTGGGCCTAGCACCACTCATGCTGACTGGTGCATCTGCTTCTTCCTTCAGGACCCACGAGGGGCCTCTCGAGTTTATACCCTAGCACCGCCCTTAGACTGGTAACATTTGCTGACACGGGGTTTTTTGGAAGTGTACCTTGGACGAGTCCTTTTAGTTTCACAAAGCTTTTACTCGTGGAGAGAAAAAGCAATAAATATTATATCTCAAAACTTTGTAATTTCTGCCAGCTGTTGGGAAGGGATTTATGAAGCATCTGAATGTGGCTGCTAAGCCCGGGTTTTAGTCTGCTACACCTGTAATTCATTTACCTGCTGCCTTTTATTCTTTGTCTTAATTTTTTTCACTGACTATGTTGATTTGATACATGTAATTTAATTTTAATTTATAAAAAAAATAAGCTAAACTTCTACAACTTAAATTAAACTGTATAATAAAATTTAAATTATTAGTGTTTTAAATGGTGGTAAACATTTAAGGTTATAAAGGTTATTTCAAACTAATAAAATATTGTAGACCATATTGTTTTAAATAAGCTCCATTATCAAAGGGAGATATTTCAACCTCTTTTTCCTTTGCAAGTGTATGTTTAACCTACTAAAGTTAAAAACCAGTTAGAGTCAGGCTGGAGGGCCTCTGAGTGTAAATCTTCACAGCCTCTCAGCTTGGATTCAGTTTTCAGACAGATTAATTACAGGGATAAAGCCTTAACTAGCCACCTATATGCTAGTAATTTAGACAAATTTTGTATATAAACAGACAGCCTCAAATGCTCAGAGATTTAGAGAATATGGCATTTCTGAAAATGCTTATTAAAAAGTTTAAGGAGGCAGCTGTGACACCATTTCCTCCAAGAAGAGTTGATGGACACTGAAGAAGCTTTACGCAAAGTGGAAGGTAGCCATCTGAGCAACTTCTGCCTTTCATCTCAACTGCTGCAAAGGGCTCTAAGGACGTGGACAAAGAAGTGGAACGAATCAATCTGTTTGGGCAACAGTAAGCAAAAGTCAATATTTTGTGGTAGCATCAGTAGAAGGCAGATGTCTTAAAGCCTGACCTTCAACAACTGTGGAGGACTTGGTAGTCTACGCTGCCAGCTAGTGAGTTTGTAATCATTCAGGTAAGAATTTTATCTTTCAAGAACTCTGATGCTTTTGAGACGGTAGTTTTGTCAGCTTAAATCAGCAGCCACTGTTCAATTGTTACAAAACCTATTTCAGAAATGGATATTTTAAGTTGTATGTTATAGTTAAATATAAAAAGTAATGAGTATAATCAACTGACAGAGTACTTCAAACACCATACTATGCCATATACGATCATAACTGTAACTATTAGCTCAAAAATTAAGGTGTTTTTTAATCGTAGTGTATTTGATAATTTTTTTAGCCAAACCATTTCTAACATGAGTATGCTGCTAATGTGTTTAATATTTATGTTTTTACAAAACCAAAATTTTTGGTAAGTTCTAATTAAGCCAAATGGACCCATAAACAAATACTCATATAAATATTTTGGCGGGATTCTTCCCTTTGTCTGAGACCCAGAAATCCCCTCCCACCTTACAATTTAAGTATAAGACCTAAAAGAAAAAAACCTGTCCTCTTGCTCTGCTAACATCTGGAGAGATAAGTAGGACTGAGGAACAACCAGCTACCAGGAGGGAGCACCCCACTTATGGATTTCCTAAAGGATGATCAACGCCCAAGTCGGCAGGAAGCAGTCTTTTTGAGAACTCAACGCCCTTATTCTCCTGACCTCAAGCCACGCCCAACCCCCCATTTTTAATAACAACAAGAGGTGGGAATGTAGAAACCTGGTAGTCTCACCCTGTTGGGCCATGAGCCCAACCCCACCTTTTTAATAGTAAAAGAGGGGGAATGTTGAGGTGGGTAGTTGTAGCCCCGCCTCTGATGGGATGGGATGTATAATCACTAAGTCAGGCCTTACCTGGCTGGGCGGAGACTGGGTTATGCGAGTCCCACTGCCAGCTACCTGGCCGCAGAGACTGGGTACGGGATGCGTAATCCTTTTACAAAAGGTCCGCCTGCCTCTCTTGCCTCCTTGCCTTTTGCACTCTTGCCCTCTCTTGCCCCCCTCTTGCCTCTCTTGCTCTTGCTCCGTCCCTCTCATCCCCTGTTCTCTCGTGGGGCCCCACCCTCTCCCCTCTCTCAATAAACTCACGTGGGGTCAATCTCGTGTGTGTTTAGCTGTAGAGCTGAAACATATAGCTGTATCAAAAGAACAACAAATGTCTTGAGAACTTTGCCAAAAATTTAGAAATATAAAGTATATTTACTAAACATTTTGAAAATAGAACTTGGGGCTGACATTGACATTCATAGAATCCATAATAGCAGGTATCATCATATAGATATTGTTTTTATGATTGATCCTTTTTTCTTATTCTATGTGTGAATGCATGCAGTGTATGTGTGCATCTACATGTTTATATGTGTATGATATGTTATGCTGGGGAGATTTTTGGAACTGGAGAGATGTAGGATATAAGTCGGAATGGATAATGGTAAAGGCGTTAGGACACATCAAATGCTGACGTGAGCCTACAGGAGATAATTTACAGATTGCTGAAGGGGATAGAAGTGGGCCAGGGAGGGGAAGTGGAAGTAGACACACAAACAGGTTATTTAATATGAGATTTTTAAACATAGGATATTTTAAAAACAGAGACACTTACAGTGATATTAGAGAAGAGCTGTAATTAAACTAAAATTACTTAAATTAAAATTAAATATGTTGATAAATGTTTTGAAGTGAATAGATGGCCTTATTTAGAGAACAAATCAGAATGAGTGAGTTTTTTTCTAAGTCAGTACTGTTTGAGATAGAGGAGCATCCTGAAATAAAGCTGTTTGAGTATAGTCCCCTACTGTTATTCCACCACAGTCCGATTAACTTGTTGACAATTAAATGAACAAAAATCTAAACAAGGAAGCAAACAATCACATTTTTTTTTTAAATTGGGTTTAAATGAATTGAATTAAAAATAAAATAGAAATAATAATATGTTAGAAAAATAGAATGACTTTTGTTAAAAAAAATGAAGATATTAAATGAGGTAACCATTAGTTCAATGGAAAACTGATGAAGAAGAAGATGGGATTTAAAACAAACAAACAAAACAGGAACAGAAAATAAAACCCAAAAAAAACATCAAACAGCAGCAACAACAACAAAAAACTCGAAACACCACAAAGGAAAAGTCCATATGACTCAGTGGTAGTATTCTTGGATCTATCCACCCACAGGGGATACTTGTACATCTGAGTATCATCCCATGAGAAAATGTCTTTTCTCCAAATGGTCTCATTCCCATCTGACTGCTCATGTTATGAGATGTCAAAACTTGCCTGTCTTCTACACCCATTCATGTCCATCTGAATTCTTTCAACAGAGATTAGAGAGTGTAGAGTAGAGTAGATCTCAGCAATTGCTAAGTGGGAGTCAGGGCTTTGTCAGCTACTAGGGAGGCTCTAATGGCCATGTGGGAATGGACATTTCACTCCCAAACTGGTTTTACCAGTTTAATGTATGGGAGTAAAATATTGTCCTGTCTAGTGCTTGACTGGGTTTGATTTTCCTTGATGCTCTGTAACCAAGTATGACAGTAGAAGTGTAGACCTTCAACAGATGCTAATTGTTAACACATGCTGCAAACCTTATGTTCGAGTTTATGGACCCACTTGGAGGAAAGAGAACCATTTAAATAAGTTGTTCGTGCATAAAGAACCCCTCGTCTCTGATTCTCTCTCTCTCTCTCCCCCCCCTCCTCCAACTCACACACACACACACACACATAACATTAGTGATTCATTTTTTTATAGTATCAATTAAGCTTTGTATGAATACCAAGTTTGATATCTATGCATCCGTTCCTGTTCTATGTTTTGGTAAGCTGATACAAAGTGAGTATGTAAATTTTTAGTGCCTTGTTGAGAGCCCATTACTGCTTTTGAAACTGGGTCTGGAATGTAAGAATAATCACATGGTATATTAATGTAGCATTTAAAAATCCTGAAACACATTTAAATAAGCCTTTATTATTATTTGAAATTTAAATGTAAAAGTATTTGGAACATATTCCTCCACATACTCTGCCCTTTGACATTCACACCAATTGACCAAGTTGGTTGATTTTTACAGTAACCATAGCTGTTTTGACAATAGTCATTTCATATCTGTCCTGTCCTCAGAGACTGCATAGTGCTTTCTGATATGCCCTTCTGTGATTTTCAGCTAGGGATTGGAGGATGTAGAAGTCAGCTAAACAAAGATCATTATGCCAGCACCCTTTGAAATATGAGTTGGATTCACTACTGTCCACTATAGAGGAAAGCTTTTGATAAAAAGGGTAGTATCTTAAGATATAAAAATAAATATTTAAAACAAATTGACAACATGTCTACTTGGCAACATGACATACACTGCTTATACATGGGATTTTTATTAATTTATTTGTTAGGTTTAAATATCAGGATTAATTCCTTTGTGAGGCAGGCTCTAATCTAATTAAAAAGTTAGCTGGTTACCATTATAACCTTTGTGCACTGTTGCATCAGGTAGTAAACTTGCCTGACAGTAAGTACTGTAGCATGTACTGTAGTATAGAATTAGCATGAGCCTCACTTCTTAGGTTATAACCATTGATGGTTTTTCCCTCCTAGAGCATCTTCTAGATTAAAACATTTCTTGTTGGCATTGTAAATATAAATCTCTTGGTTGAATGACATGTATTTATAAGTATGAGTAAAGACATTTTTTTCTCAAGCAACAAGAAAACAAAGGATTAATAGACATGTTATAGAATATTGAATGCAACTTGAATTACATATATTTCAAAGAAATAAATGAATTTTTTACTTTTATATACCAGTGTATTGAGACTGTTATGAACACATGTAGATTTGACCTTGTTTATGATAATAATCAAAGCAGACAATTTACATTCTTTAAAGCTTCAGAAATATCTTTATTTAAAATTAAGGTTCACATAATTTTAATTTGATTCTAAAAAAGAGGAAATAATTAAAATAATTTGTGTAAATATATTTACAGAGAGAAGTGTGTAAAATAGGCATAATAGAACTAAACAGAAACTACAAATGATTCTATGATATAGTCACAAGGCAAATGATAGTTATACAATGAGTGGTACTTTAGCTGATTTTTGTGTCAGTGTTAACAGTTTTTCCTAAAGATAATGTGCCAGTGATATTTTGTTTCTTTTATATGTCTCAGACTTTTATTTTTGAAGATATATATGAATATGAAAATGATTGACAAGTAATTGATATGACTAACCCATTTCTCCCTCCCTGCTCTTAGCTTGACCAGACTTCAATTGGCGCCTTGAGACCGAAAAGGAAGAGGACAGCCAGAAAAGTGGATTGTTTGCTAGTCCATCTCCCCTAACTTCTGTTTGACATCCATAGAAGCTTTTTGAACTCTTGGGATTATTATGAATGGTTAAAGAAAATAAATATTTAGGCTAGTGATACTTCTTTTATAATTATATACACATATATACAATTAATATATAATATAATCTAATTATGTGTTATATATAAGTATAAACATATGGGTAATAAGGGTAGGGATAAACAAATAGTAAATAGATGTTTAGTTAAGGGAGAAATAATCACAACACAGACAGATGAACACAGCAGTTAAAACTGGATGCTCCCTCTCCGGTCCAGCCAGAAAAAGGTAGAAAACCATGGTACTTCCGTGGCTCACCTCAATGGTGTGGTGGGACAGAAGCAGACACGGTGAAGATCCCACCACAATTTCCTTTAGTAAAGAAAAGATTTAAGTTGATAGAAAACTATATAAAAAGGAATAAAGTGTGAAAAAGAAAATAAGAAAAACTACAAAATATATCTAGGGTGAAGGCATAAGAGTTTTACTGATAGAGTTGTCCTAAGCTGAAAAGAAAGATAATATTAATAGGAAGAGAGAATAATACTAAGATAGTTTAATTAAACCTCACCAAGACCTGAGAAGGAAAATTAAAAAGGTAGAGGAAGTGCAGAGGGAAACTTCCAAAAGAGAAGAGAGACAGAAACAGCAAGCTACCCGGACAGTCACCAAGGTTCACAGCAAATGTTGGTACAGCCAGATATGAAAGGGCAGGAGTATTTGATAGACCACAACAAAAGCAGTGGGAGGTAGAAAGGCTGCCGTGACTTGGCAAGTTCAGCAGTCTTTAAGTTTGTTCCTGGAAGCATATAGGAGCATGTAAAACAGTGGTCAGGGCTGAGGCAGTTCCTTGCCCAAGAGGCCATTAGTCAATAGTGAGGACTGAACTCCAGAAGGAGCAAACAATAGTGTCAACATAGCTTTCGGGAAAGTGAGAGTGTAGGAGAAACAGGTTATGTAACAGAGTACTAATATATAAAACATTTAAATGCATGTTTGCAGTGGTTATGAAGTGATTGAAGATTAAGCATCTATGTGATAATCTATAGCAAAGGAAACATGGGTGAGGATAATCTGTAATACTCAGAACTTGGCTAACAAGCCTGAATTAAACTTCCTTGAGTAAAGCAAGGAGAAAACCTAAACAATATAATTATGTACATGTATATATATATATATATATATATATATATATATATATATCTCACATGTAAATTCAAAGAGAGGTAGAGTAAAAATGTTAAACAAGATAAAGCAAGACAAATATCCCAATTTGTAACAAATACAAAAAAACAAATAGTATACATAATAGAATATGAAGAAAAATAAAAAAAAATGGAAAGATTCTCACACAATACAACAAATATAAGATACAATTCTTCAGGAAGGGAATAAACTTTAATTTACAGAGGTTACCACAAATAATAATATATAAAATGTAACTGTAATAATGTCTCATTCTTACTGGAATAATTCATAAGAAAAAGGAAATTATATATCCATTTGAATACACCTTTCCCAACCATACCCTATTCCTGTCTAAAAGAGATAACAAGTTAATATCACCTTTAAAACCCAACCCCAAGTAAAAAACCATAATGAAGATGAATAATAAATTCCAAGAGTGGGGAAGGGGGTGTGTTCTTAAATACTTCTGCCGAAATGGGACATGATTTTCTAGTGGGATCAGTTGGAAAAAAATTAGCAACCAAATTTCTAAAGAACTGGAACAATGTAGGTAGTATTGTATGGCAGAAAATGCTTGACTGGAATTCTAATTGAAATTTGGCAGGTTGTAATAAGAAGGTGTTCAATACAGCAGTATGAGGCTCGAGAAAGAGCAGTTAAACCGGTTTAGGTGCAGTTAGATGAATAGGGTTGAGTCACGTAGAAACGTCTCAATTGGGGCCCCATCTCCTTTCCAGAGTGTTCAAAGATTGCTGTTGAGAACTGTTATAGTCCTTGTGGAAATTTTAAATATAATATTAAGGTAAAATTTTTAATTACGGTATGCATTAGGGCAAGCGCAACAGTAAATTAAAATGTGTAAATGAGAAAATTAGGATTTGGGATTGAAAATTGCGAATAAGTGAATGAGTCCTTTCGATTTTTTCTTCTGCCTTAACAATTGGCTTTTGATATAAGGCAGAAACCCGAATTTAATTTAACAACATGCTGAATTTAGAGAAGGAAAGTCAAACAACTCAAAGAGTACTGGTTTACATGAATCGATAAGAAATATTAGATAGGGAAAGAAAAAAGATTTCAGTATAGAAATATGTTGAAGATTTAAATATTTTTTACCATAAATATATATCTTATTAAGTGATTTTCGGAGAGCTGTCTCTCTCGTAGGAAAATTGGTTTAAGATAGGTGTGAAAAAAATATCATTTGAGATAATTAAGATTTATTGGATTATTGATTTTATTAAGATGTTATCTTGTTAACCGATTTGATTAACTTAGATGGATCTATAGCTTTTTTAGATAAAACGCAAAACCCCTACCCAACGTAACACATATCTGGTTCATTCTGAGGTATCATCTACATCCTTGAAGTACACCGATGTAGTTCGTGTAGTTTTTTTTATTGTCAGTGTCTTTTCTGCAGCTGTTTTTCCTTTTTCATCAGCATTAAGAAAGTTTAATGTTAATAAAGCATGGAATTGTGTTTGGGTGTTGGCCCTCTGCCTGTTTATGGAGCATTTCTTTAAAGTACGAATAGATTCCCTTCAACTACTGCTTGTCCTGTAGGATTGTGGTATACAGTATGTGTTTTATGTTATAATACTCAAAAACTGTTTCAATTTGCTGGAAATATATGTGAGCATTGTCAGTTTTTATTTGTGCAGGTATGCCATAATGGCCATTACCTCCTGAAAGGTGGTGTGATAAAAGAATCAGCTTTTTCAGAGTATGGTAGTAGCCATTGAAAGAAAATGTATATAGTGTGATGAAGATTTTAATTTTCCAAATTCTTGCAAAATGGAAAACACATCATTTGCCAATTTTATTTATTTATACCTTAGGGGTTACTGCCTGGTGGTAAAGTGAGCTGGTTATAGAATGAGCAAGTAGGGATATTTCCTTAATATTTTTTGGCTTGTTGCCGGAAGTGATAGAAAAACCTTTAACTTTCTTTGTGTTACATGGTGTTTCTATGAAAGAATTTCTAGCACACTTCTATCAAAAATCAATTTCATCATTTGTGCTAGATGGAAGACCCATATGTGGGATCTGATGTTGTTATATATATAGGATGAATCCTCTTTCTGATAGTATCTTGTAAACTGTATAAACAATGAAGTTAATTTGGTATCATCAGGAATAAATTCTGCAGTCTCGAGGTGTAAGACTACTCTCTTCTGCATATTGAGAGTCAGTAACTATATTGAGGGGTTTTGCAAAATCATAAGTACATGAGAATGGCATGTACAATCTGCCTTTGTACAGAATTGTAAGGGCTTTGAACTACTTTTATTATTTTCTGATTTATATCCTGCTTTACCAGATTTGTTTGCATCAGTGTAGAATGTAGGAACCTATAGAGATAGGTGTTTGTCTTATAATGCGTGGAAGGATCCAAATCGTCTTCTTTATGAATTTGATTTTTCAGTTTTGGGATAATTGTTGCTAATTATTCTGCAAAAAATTACTGCATGCTACAAATATTTAAGGAGGAAATCTTTAGGGTAAATATTCTTCGGACTGTAAATTTAATTTTACTTTTAAAATCAAGTAGAGATCTTTTCGATATATGTTTGGTTTTTTATTTGTTATGGGATATTATATGATATACTGCAATCCCTGAAGGATATTCTAGATGGTAATATAACCAGAATACAGTTAGATTTGGATCACACGGTCACATGTGCTTTAAATCCCTTTCTAATTCGACTCTGGTTAGCTGATAGTGTATTTGGGGATATTAAAATCTGTCTTTAGGCATTTTTAAGTTTTTTTAAATCATGCCCCTCAACTCCAATAATAGTTTGCAGTTGAGAAATTCCTAGAATTTTGGAAGATATTAATTGGTAGGATTCTCCTGATCTGGTAATCTCTTTTTGGGGTGGTCTGATTTTCTTCTTGTAGACCTATTTTATATCCTAAGTAGTTGATTGACTCTCCTTTTGTATTTTTTTCTGTGTGCAACTGTAATCCCTGTTGTTTAAACATTTTTTTAATAGTGTTGGTGATGAAGCTTTTTAACATAATATCAGTAATGATAGATTATGGATTGTGGAAACTGTTTACGAATTATTTCAGTGGTTTTTCATAAAAATATTGGTACAGGGTTGGGATTTAGCATTCCCCCTGGTGGAAAACATTGATATCTAACGAGGAATTATTGTAATTAGGTAGTGGAAGTAAGTTTGAGTAAAGTATAGTGAAGAAGCAATCCTTTTAAATCAATAACTATAATAGAAGCATTCTTTAATAGTAATGGAAGGTAAATGGCATTCCAGGCCGTAAAGAGCCATTGGCTGATAACTTTATTAATGGCTCTCAGGTCTGTAAGATTCCATTTACTAGATTTTTTTCGATAACAAAAGAGAATCAAGTTGGTTGATTTCGATATGTCTAGCATTTTAGCTGTTCTGAACTAGGTTTTTTAAAGCTTTAACCTCAGAAGTTTATAGGCTACGCCCTACAGATATGGTTCCTCTGTTAAATAAGGGTAAGGCTTTGTTATCTGTTTGTTCAGCACTTGCATTCTGTCTTTTTGTACAGCCTGGCTATTAGTATCTTGTAATAGTACTTTATAGCATTTTTTTCTCCATGAATAGAGGTGATATGGTTATCTATTGAGAAATTTGTGTATTCATTGCTGTAATAGATCACTGACCCATAAATTTATCAAAATCAGCCACATATGGTTTAACCCCCTCCCCGGCTGTCCTTCTGGTCCCACACATTCAATCCATCTCATGCTTTGTTTATCTGAGACAGGGTTCCAATCCCTTAAGAATTGAACATTAACCTCTTAAGGGCCAACCTCGACGCCAGGATTTATTAAGGATAGAGTGTTCCTGTGTCAGGAGGCCTTTAAACAGTCTGTTATTCATTTTAACTATCAATCTAGGCCTTTGACTGTTAGGAGGTAATATATAAGTGTTGCTTAACTTCTTTCACTAGTTTTGTTTCTGCCAGAGGTATGAGTTTTAATAGGATTTTAATGTGGGAGGTGTTCCACTGTGACTGGGAATGTTTGACCACCTCTGACATGGGGGTTAGAGAGGCCTCCAAGGAGTTCTCGGGGAAAAGGGATTCTTGTTGTCTAGTTGATTAACTCATTTAGTGTATTGCTTCTTTTGCCATACCTTTTTCATAACCCAGAGGTTTAGGCCTTCTGTTCATTCATTCTTGGGAGTATTATTTAGAGATGCTGTGCTTGTACAATTTTTTTTTAATGTATCTTAGACATTATAAATCTGACATGTTGATATCTCTTTAAACTTTTGGAGAGGTTATCAAGCTATGTACCATAGTTACAACTTCTGATTAGCTAAACTTAATAGTCCAAATGTTATGTATTGTATTAAGTAATGTTGGTGATAGAATCATTATCAAAGGTGCTGATTGAAATTTTTAATGGCCAAAGCACTTGTTTGGTGCATATGAGGATTTGCATTCTATAGTGATAAAGATTGCTCAGACTTAATGTAAAGCTACCTGTAATTGTACTGCTCTTAGATAGCTTTTTAGAAACACACTAAAGCGTTCTTTTGGTTAAGCCTTTTTTTGGTATAAGATTATCTCCCTATTATGAACCTTTATCTAAGCATTTAGAGCTGCTCGTACTGCATAGAGACACCAGATATGCCATATAGGCAGTTTGGGTTTTGAGAGCATGAATACACTCAAGAATTTATCTTTGGGTTAATTCTCAAGAGTCTTTGCTTTCTTCCATAAATCTCCATTCTAATTGAGAGTGAGTTTTCAAGGACAGTGATATTAATTGTTCAATCCTTAGGGGTTACCTTGTTATTCATTGGCCCATGATTCCTATTAATTGCTTCACATATGGTGTGAGTGCATGCCATAAGAGACTACTGCTTCCTTTATACTTTTTAAATCTTTCATACATATTGGTTCTATTGATAAGCAACAACACCGATTGGGTGTTTTTTCATTGCTAGATTTTCCATTAACAGATATAGGGAAAGCTTCCTCTGACCCCAAATGGTGTGAATTTTTTATGCCCTATAACCTGGAGCTCTTTCTTCTGATGTATCAGATTGAAGGCCAAGCTGAAGTAATATGTTTGAGGTTGAACTTCTTGAAGCATATTTTAGAGCCTTATTGCATCTGACAGTTATTAAAAAATTCCATGTTTTTGAGGTATTCTCATCCTTAGATATTATCTGAATGGTACTGTGGTGAAATCTGTTTTCTAAAAAACAAGTTTATCTGCACTTGAATATAAAGAAGAGATTAAGCATATCTTACATCTGATATTCCAGTTTTTTAACCTTAATTAGCTATCTAACTAGGAATGAGTGTGTTAGGTGTTAATGTGCATTAGCATGTTCGTTTTTGGTAGAGGAAAAGAATGGAACAAATTTTTTTTATTTGATCATTTATGTTCATGTTCTGTATTCTACCTGTTACCTTCAAACACATCTCAATATCCTGAAACTTTTTCCTAAACATTCCATGTTTTGTATCTCTGTCATTTTCAATGTTTTGAATCTTTAATACCAAGTCTCCTATGGTTTGTACAAGTTCTCATTGTTTGGCGCTAATCTCAAACCATTTCTTTAAGAATATATATTAATGATAAAACCCATTACTATTATTGCAAAAGTGTATATATTAATCATAATAATTTTTTCAAAAGTATATATGAAGTAAAAAAATTCTGAATTGCATTGTAAAATTATCTGCCATAGCTATGGAATAAATTGATCTCAGATATTATATCAGCTTGGTTGCAAAAAGATGTTACAATTATCTTAGATGTAATTCCGCTTGTCCTGGAACTTTGATGCTTTTAGCTATAGATCTCAACTTGCTGTAGTTACACCTTGGAGGTGTAGCAGCAAAAGCGCCCATGCAGAGAGCCAACTCCGGGTTTATCCGGAATTGCACCACCAAAGAGTGAACCACCAAAACAGCCTCGGCAGAAAATCCCTTCTGATCCCGGTCCTGTAGAATAGCGTTTAACAAACTATGCAAGAAAAATTTTGTTAAATTCAAGGAGTGAAACGAGCCTTGTACAATTGTTGAGACCACAGGGAAAACAGGAGCCCACCAACTGCAGGTACTTTTGCCAGTCCACAGGCTGCAGTTGCCGAGCCGCCACAGCCCAGAGCCTGCAAGTACACAAACAGAGCAGGCAGAGTCCAAGCTCAGTGCCGCAACACAAAAGGCAGGGCTAATGCTGCAGGGCTCTGTGCTAATACACAATCTGAGGTATCGGGCAGAATATTGATGGGTTAGGGCCAAGATGGAGATAAAGAGTTTAGGGCAGGGCATATCTGCCTGCTCAAGGAAGGTAAGGAGACTGGGACCTGGTAAAACTCAGGTGCAGGGAAATTGATCCCACTCTGACACCAGATATTGGTGTTCAATAAGGGTTGTGATAAACAAATAGGTCAAACAGATGTTTATTAAGGAGGAAGAACTCACAAATACAGACAGATGAACAGTAATTAAAACTGGATGCCCTCTCTCCGTTGTCCCGGCTAGTGCAAGGCTCTCGCTCCTCCCGAGACTCAAACTTCACTGGTCGCTCGCCTCTGGCTCCACCCCTCAATGGGTGTGGTAGTGCCACAGAAGCAGACACGGTGAATATCCCACTAC